>JAGFNQ010005198.1:18982-123878 GCA_024364735.1 Boesenbergia rotunda | reverse complement strand
GTGGGAGTGCAGTCGTATTCCTAGTATTATATGTCGATGACATATAGGAAACGATATATCAGTCTT
Source organism: Boesenbergia rotunda (assembly GCA_024364735.1). Classification (NCBI taxonomy): domain Eukaryota; kingdom Viridiplantae; phylum Streptophyta; class Magnoliopsida; order Zingiberales; family Zingiberaceae; genus Boesenbergia; species Boesenbergia rotunda. Next base: position 123,812 of record JAGFNQ010005198.1, on the reverse strand, counting down.
ACAGTCAGTTAAAATTTGGTTGTCCAAAACTTTCTCCATGAAAGACCTGCGAGAAGCAACCTATATCCTTGGGATTAGAATCTATAGAGATAGATCAAAATGATTGTTTGGTCTTTCGCAGTCTACATATATAGACCGAGTGCTAAAAGGGTTTAGCATGTCGGAATCCAAGAAAGGTTACCTTCCCATCAGGCATGGGATCAACCTTTCGAAGTCTATGTGTCCGCGCACAGAAGATGAGAGGATTTGCATGAATAAGATTTCTTATGCATCCGCGATAGGATCTATCATGTATACTATGTTATGTACTAGGCCCAATGTATCGTATGCTCTGAGCGTCACAAGCAGATACCAGTCTGATCCAGGAATGAATCATTGGGCGGCTGTCAAGACAATCCTCAAATACTTAAGAAGAACTAAGGATGTGTTCCTAATATATGGAGAAGGTGATAGGGTAATACGTGGGTATACGGATGCCAGTTTCCAGACAAATAAGGATGACTCCAAATCTCAGTCTGGATACGTATTTATTTTGAATGGAGGCGCAATAAATTGGAAGAGTTCCAAGCAAGACACCGTAGCGGATTCTACCACGGAAGCGGAATACTTTGCAACTTTGGAAGCAGCAAAGGAAGCAGTCTGGATCAAGAAGTTTGTCTCAGAACTTGGTGTGGTTCCAACCATTGATGAAGCAATACCGGTTTATTGCGACAACAATGGAGCTATTGCACAAGCAAAGGAACCAAGGTCTCATCAATGATCCAAACATGTGCTTCGCCGCTATCATCTGATCAGAGAGATTTTAAGTAGGAATGATATACAAATTGAGAAAATTCCCACTGAAAGGACTTTAGCGGATCCTTTAACTAAGGTCTTGCCTCAAAGCAAGTTTGAGGGTCATATTAGAGCCTGTGGTATTGGATACCGTAGCGATTGACATTAGGCCAAGTGGGAGTTTGTTAGTGATCTGAGAAAAGTGTCCTAAGGCAATCGCCTTATGATTGTAATCATTTATTTTAATAAATGAATGTTCACTATTTGAGTATACATGTTTATGTATTTGATTGAGATCTTAAACTCATTTACTGAATGTCCGCAATACAAGTCACAGCATGAGAGACTTTGTGACGAATTCACAACTAGTGATTATCTCTACATGTGCAATTGTAAAGTATTGAAATTGTCCCTAGTCGATGAATTGATAAATACGGACACTATCAATTCTGTTGAGACTAGCATGGGTTATTCTCTAATCAGCTGATTCTCACTAGCTGGTGACATTGGGATGTCCGGAGATAAACATGAATGCTAGTTAAGGGAACTAGTTCATTGGAGTGACTGGCTGTAAAACTTCATATGGTAGTCTACATATAGATATGTCAGTGAAGTTCTTATTGCAGCTTAAGTGCGATGTTCCTTTGACTTGCGATGTTCAAGTCATCTTGGTCATGGAGACTTATACTTTGACATCTTAAGCAAACATCTCCAAGGAGGTGTGGACCCAGGATGATTGGGTATAAGCCGAAGTGCCCGAAGATGTTTGAACAGCCTACAAAGGATTCACCACAACTTGCGAGGAGATGTATACCCAAGGCCTATCGTCGGATTGTTACTCAAAGTCTCTGGCCAGAGCATGACATGTTCAGAGTATGAATCTCTTAGATTCATGAGAGTAATTAGAATCCGTAGGACGAGAAAACATTACTTGGGCTAGGTGTGACGTAGTTAGCCTAGTGGGGACTGACACACATAGACTATGTCCTAAACCAAGTGGGTATAAGATGGTGAAGGGAATGGGGCACGATTCATTATAGCTACTGAAGGGTTTCAGAATTGTTTCTGAGGTCAACCGTTGATCTTTCGATTAATTGGGGATCATGATATACTACTAGGTGCCACTCATGATCGTTCTATAATTGGTTAATTATAGACGGTCAACATAAATCGAAAGCCTATTTAGTCACACGCACTACGAGTAATCCGAGGGATTTAAAACGAGTTGAAAATTGGATTTTCCAATCAAGAGAGATTAGGTTTGGTTGAGCCAAACGATAAGTCGAATCTGAATTTTTCAGAGACGCATCGGAAGCGTAAAATGGCTAAGTCTTTTGAAGACTTAATAGATGAATTAAATGAGTTTAATTCATTGTGGCGTGGCCTGGATAGGCCGGCCAAAGAGGGTCCCCACCCTCTTTGCTTGGCCGGCCACAACAAAGGGAGGGAACCGAATTGTTTGGTTCAATTTATAAAATAAATCAAGTGTGATTTGTTTTATAAAATTATGGATGATATAAATTTTTATATAAACCACTGTTTGGTTTATTTTTCATGGAAATTAAAATGAACCATGGATTGGTTTATTTTATTTTATAAAATCAATCATGGATTGATTTACCATGATAAAGAAATTTATATAAAGAAATTTATTTTTCATGGAAATTAAAATGAACCATGGATTGATTTATTTTATTTTATAAAATCAATCATGGATTGATTCACCATGATAAAGAAATTTATATAAAGAAATTTATATGATAAATTTCTTATGAAAATTTATTCCATAAGAAAAAAGAGACTTGGTTGATTTTATCATTAATTAAAATATGATTTTAATCATGATATAAAATCAAGACTTGGCATGATGGAATAAGTCATAGAAAATTTATATGATAAATTTCTTATGAAAATTTATTCCATAAGAAAAAAGAGACTTGGCGGTTGAGAGGCTACTATATAAAGGACCCAAGGCAAGGCTTGGAAATTCATTCGAAATAATCCAAGTATTCTTGCTTGGGCTCTCTCTCTCTCCTCCCTTCTTCCTCTTGGCCGGCCACAAGCCTCTCCCCCTTTCTTCTTGCCGTGAGCACAAGGAGAAGCACCGAGGCGACGAAGTTCTTCCGTTGGGACGATCTTCCTCTTCGGCCATCATCACCTTGGGATTGGGCACAAGTCATCTTCCTCCTTCTCGCCTGAATTGTGATTCCGGCCAACCTTGGTGGTGAGTTTTTCCGATGTGATTACTTCTCTCTTGGTTTTTCTTGTCGCGTTCTCGGAGAATCTAGTAGTTCTCGAGAACACGAAACTCGTGGCTTTGCGAAGTCATCCTGAAGATACTCGGCGTTGACGCGAATAGAGGCGGAGCTTCCGAGAAACGCTTACGGTTGGATCTCGTCCCTTCCTTCGAGTTACGCGAGGTAACAAGTAAATTAGTTTACGTTTCTGCAAAATTTTAAATATATGATCATGTTTACACAAGATAAGGTTGCATGCTTAGATGTGTGGTTAAATAATTTGAGAAATTATTTATGCTAAACCTTCCGCTGCACGTAATTAATTTTAAAATTACGAACACGCATCCATGTCAACATGCACCCGGTCCCAACACCCACAAGTGTAGCACCTAATGTGCTTCTTTTTTTCTTTTCCCTACAACCCATGTTAGATCTTAAATGAATTGATTTGGGTTTAGGGTTTACCTCCTTTTTACCTAATGGACAATTGTCCTTGTGGTGCCCCTTCTTGTTGCATCCAAAGCAAATGATGTGCTCTTTTAACTTTGGTTTGGTGGAGGTGGGAGCTTCTTCTTGCTCCGGTATTGAAGAGGGTCTCTCCTCCCCCTCAATTCATGAAGTGGAGACCTCTTCTTATTCCCTTGATAAAGTGGATGATCTTTCACTCTCTTGTGTCACTTCACTTGATGAGATGATGGATTCTATTCTTCTTTTTCCTCCTCTTGAGCCATTGAGCTCATTTCCTTGGGCTCTTCCACTAATTGAGCTTGTATAGGATTTTCATGAAATTCTCCCATCTTGTTCCATAACTCATGTACATTTTTATATTCATCTACACCACTCAAAACATTATTAGGCAAAATATTAAGTAATATACCAATTACCTTCTCATTTGCCTTTGATTGTGCTTGTTGCTCTTTGGTCCAATATCTAGGTCGAAGTTTTTTCCCATGCTTATCTCTTGGAGCTTCGAAGGGCGCGCGCTTTTAGTATCATTATGTACTCCCAATCCATACCATACCAAGTCTTCGTTTGCATCCTCCAATAATCAAAATCTTCGCGATCATAGGGAGGTGGAACGTTGATGTCATCACCCAACTTTTCTTCAATCGTCATCTCCTCTAGCTTGTGCTCTCTCGATGGTTAGTCCGTAGATGAGTGAACCTTCGCTCTGATACCACTTGTTAGGATCTTACCGTGAAGCTAGAGGGGGTGAATAGCTTTTTCTCAATTTTTAAACCTACAACGTTAGCGTGCGCATGCAGAAAACTAAATACAAAACAAAAACAATGCTAACACAAACCGATCTACGTGGTTCGGAGATGAAACTCCTACTCCACGGCAGTTCGTAAGGTGGACGATCCCTAATCTTTCGGTGGATGATTCCCCGGAGCACCACTAACTAGCACTTGTCGCTCCTTGTGGGTGGAGAAACCTCGCCACAAACCTCGGGCAATCCCTGAGCAATATATGCTACTAACAAGCTTTAACCAAGCAAGTTTTGCCAAGAGGAAATAGCCTTAAACGAGCTCCATTAAATAGAGCTCGAGGCTGAAAAGACCACTACCAGTCGACTGGTCCATTACCAGTCGACTGGTCCCACTTAGACTCGACCGTTACAACCTAACGTTCGATATTCCAAGTGCCATCAGTCAACTGGTTCAGTACCAGACGACTGCCCAAACACCAGTCGACTGGTCCACTCCCAAACCTATGGTTTTCCTTCCCCGAGTATATTTCTCTCAACACTCAAACCCTAGGATTTCACCAGTATATTTCACTCAGCACTCATACCCTCACAACTCAGTTGACTCTTCATTCAGCAACCTTGATCTGTTGCCTTCGCGCCCTCTTCATCATCGGCTCTCGTCCCTCAGATGCGCACACAAGCCCTCGGCTTGCCTCCATGCCATCCTTCACGCATGCCTCGAAGTCGGCGTCCCTCGGCTCATCGTTCCTGCTCCAGCAGCCTCGATCTGTTGCCTTCAAGCCCTCTTCGACTTTGGCCCTTGTCCCTCGGATGCACACACAAGCCCTCGGCTTGCCTCCATGCCATCCTTCACGTACGCCTCGAAGTCCGCTTCCCTCAGCTCATTGTCCCTATCTTGTCCATGGTCCCTCGGATGCGCACACAAGCCCACGGCTTGCCTCCATGCCATCCTTCACCGTACCTGAAGACATCCAGCCAAGTCTATGTGTATCTGCAAACTTGCACACTCACATACACATATTAGACCAACATGAAAACCTAACTTAATCATATTGATACACACATCAAAACCCATTATCCTCCCGATCATAGTTTGCCCGATTGCCCCAACATGACTTCCTCTGCAATAGCCAAACAAGAAAACATCAATTCAAACTAACAAGCATTGATGAAAAAGATGAACATACCGAGGCTGGGACTGATTCGGGTCACTTTGGGGCTAAGGGTGCCCGGTACATGAGCTCCTAGCTCTACACCAGTCCAGGGCCACTGAACTTCATGCCAGAAAGTACGTTCCGGGCGAGCTAGTACGCAGGACTTTGGAGAAACTCCCCTAGAGAAGGTGGAGTCGGTAGAGCCTTTATCCAACGAAGAGGATTCAAGGGTAACACGGGCAGTCGGATGAAGAAAAACTTCTCCTTCCACCCTTGGTGCGAAGAAGGGAACCCCTAAGAACCTATGGCCCGGACGTGCCGAAAAGCTAAAGACCCCTCTAGAGCCGATCGGAACAAAGAATGAATGAAAGAGACGAGGGATCAAGGGGAGGTCAAAGAGCTTGAAGATGATGTATGCACCTCCCATCTGAGCAAAGGCATTGGGAGCCATCTGGTGAAGGGGGATATCGATATAGAAGGTTATATTCATGAAGAAAGGGGAGATGGGGAAATGAAGTCCTGACTCCACTTGCCCTAAGAAGAAGGTCGACAAGCCTGCGGGAGGCTCCACTGGCGTTTGGTCTACCCTGGGGATAACCATCGCCATCTCAACCAGGATGTTGTAGGCCTCAATGGTCGCCTACAGGGCCTCCGGTCTCACTCGCAAAGAGGCAGACTCGTACTACTCCGCCCAGTAACCTTCCATGATTCCTAAGGGAAAAGACAAGGAAGGGGCAAACTACTTATGTTGGAAAGAGTCTTGAGAGAAGAAAAGGGAGACGAGGTGCACCCAGCCACGCAGTCCGAAGTTGGCCGCACGTCCTCGCCTTCCTTTCTTATACTGAGGAAGCCGACTTCGTGAACGTAATAGGGATGAAGCACGTGGAAAGCAAGAAACTGCCGCATAAGGGCTACACCAGAGACAGTCGCCTAATGTGAGCCAGCTACAACGACGCACAGTAAGAGGTCGTGCAGAGGGCCGTTGAAACACATGGCGATGGGGCATTCGCGAAAGAACCCTGTCTCCATCACGGAGCGCCATGCGCCTTTATAATGGAGGGACATGTATCATGGCGATACTTCGAAAGCCGTAGGATCCTTTCGGAAAGGATGAAACCAGAAAGGGATTTTCTAGGGACCGGGGGTAACCTCTACAATCCTAGGACCCCGCATGACTACTAAAGGAGCAGTAGCAGGTGCAAAGACCCATAGGGATGCAGCTTCTTTACCACCACACTAGTCCGATCAGTCAGCCACACTTACTTCGATCAAACTTGAAGGGAGAGATTTGTGATGAGGTTGAATAGCCCATGGCGGGCACGTGGGATAAAGAAGCTGTGTGGCAAAATATGACGAGTCTGAGCGACTCCTTTGTTAGAGCTCTCGGGACACTCTCGGGAAGAGAGCCTCTAGAGCCCCTCTCGGGAGATCCGTCCTAGAAGATCAGATCAGAAAATCCCTCTCGGGATTACCCCGGGAAGCCGGGTCGCGAGATCACCTCGGGGAAGTAGAACGCCCGAAATCGCCCGGGCCAGAAGACCCCGAGATCATCTCAGGGAAGCGGAGCCCAAGTAACATTCGACATCAAGTAATGATCCCCCCTATTTTCTCGGATCTATAGATAAGCACCCCCATTAAAGTGGAGTCATCATGACCCTTAAATGCCGCAACGGGTCGAAACACGTACTGACGCCGTAGACCGTTTCAAAAGCTATCCAATAACCGCCGAAGGGGGGACGTGACATAGATCATGGGGACGCGCCAAAGCAGTCGCCGCAGGTATAAAAAATAGTCTAACCCCTCTAGTAAAGGGGTTATGCTGATCTCTTCGCTACTCATACATTTTTCCTGCTTACTACTCTCCTTCTCCATCGAGGCACTGATTTGAACATCGGAGTGAGCTCCGCCGGACAATCTCTGGCATGTTCTCCTAACGCTCGTGTTGTTCTCGCAGGACACAAAGTTCCTCCCCTCCTATTAACATTCACGTGAACTGAATCTCGATAATTAACTATCGATGTCGATTTCTTCCAGAACATAATACTTAAAAGATATATATATATATATATATATACCCACGTCAGATTTTGAATTTTAACTCGTACAAAGTGTTTTTTTTCTCGTACTAAGCGCCTTGGCACATTCAAGGAACTTAATTAAAATGATTTATAATTACAACATCCTCCAATATATATATATATATATATATATATATATATATATATATATATATATATATATATATATATATATATATATATATATATATATATATATATACCCACGTAAGATTTTGAATTTTAACTCGTACAAAGTGTTTTTTTTCTCGTACTAAGCGCCTTGGCACATTCAAGGAACTTAATTAAAATGATTTATAATTACAACATCCTCCACTACTTTCCTCATCTTAGAATATATATATATACCCACGTAAGATTTTGAATTTTAACTCGTACAAAGTGTTTTTTTTCTCGTACTAAGCGCCTTGGCACATTCAAGGAACTTAATTAAAATGATTTATAATTACAACATCCTCCACTACTTTCCTCATCTTAGAATATTTTTCCACGGTTCGATCCCTAATTACGGCGCATTTTACAAGAATTTTTTCTCCAAATGGGCACGAACTCTGGGACGCTGGACATCTAGACTGGCCACCACGAGCACTTTCCGATTTACCCTGGTGATCGGTGGGAAACTTCGGTGGGACCGGGCCGGTCACCCCAGGTTCAATTTGTCTGCTGCCTGGTTCATCATTTTCTTATCTTAGAATATTTTAGCTAGCTCCGTGCAATTGAAAGATCTAATTATTTGTTAAAGTGGGCCCTCTAATCTATTAATATCAATAAAATACAAATTTATATACAGACGTGGCATTCACAGGGAACTTTAGATTCCCGCCTAAACCGAAGGTAAATTTTCTAAATAAAAAATTTATAATTAAAAATACAAATTCAAAAAAAATATATAATTATAAATCTTAAAAAGAAAAATTCAGATCTTAATCCAAAATTAAAATTTTAAAAAATAATTTATCAAATTCAAAAAAGATGAATCAAAAAATAATTTTGATGTAAGAAAAATGATAGTCCCACATCTGAAATTACCAAGACGAATTACACACAGAACAATTATAAAAATGAACAAACAACGGTAAAGCAACTCATACCTTTCTCGACCTTTTGGCTAAGATCAAGTGTAGTATCTGTTCTTATCAGTTTAATATCTGATATATGGGTCATTGGTCCACTTTGATATTAAATTAATTTTTATACGGGGGATGACCCGTCACAGTAGCTTGCTATTAGGGTTTTCATGTGTTGCCTGTGTGTTGCACTATAGCATATGCCTGACACACCACTATTAAAGCAAAGTAAACTACACACCCCTATCAAAGCAAAGTAAACTTTAAATCGCATCCACATCCATCACCCTTATAAAACTTATGATCACTATTAATATCTTATATTATAAAAAATAATACTATATCTTATATTCATATGAATCCACAATGAAATAAAATTACTTTTCATTTTAATTTTTCATTTAATAATAAAAATTGACATATATATATTATCACTAAACATGTTATTTGAATTATGTAAGATTTTCGTGCATCGCACGGGTATTATACTAGTTAGAATTAAAATAAAGTTAATTTATATATTAAATAATTTATGATTAAAATATTTTTATTAAAGTTATGTGAAAGACAATAAATATTAATTAAAAAAAGAAATTAAAAACTATTATCGATAGGATGACACATTACCCCATGACCAAAAATAATTATTATTTATTATATTTGAATAACTATCCACTATTTTAAGTTAAAATTTGTATTTCAAGTAGAGATGGTCTCTAAAATTTTAAAAAACCTTCTCCTCCAAAATCTCAAACCATCGCCAATAATATTATCAATGTTGGAAGGGTAATTAGGTTCCACCTTGTATTAATTTTTGTTATTTCAATTTATATGTGCTATTAGATTCCTTTAATTAGTTGTTTTTCTTTTTTCAACGTAATTCAACTTTAAAAAAAACAGAGCAAGTAGTGACTCATAGCTAGTTTTTAAACTATACTAGTTTTCAAGTTTTGCAACCATCCACGCGGTGGCAGAAAACAAGATAATTAGGTGGATCGATCGACTCACATTTACTTAACAGTAAGCACAACATACAAACGAGGGAGGCTAACACACACGTAAGTAATTATTTATGCCTAGCCTCGTTCATGCATGGTGGAGGCTATCACATAAGTAGATAATTATTTATGCCTCGTCTCTCGTTCGTTTTTATTTAAAAGTGATCCCCTCATAGTTCGTGGTGAAGCCAACTAATTATTAGTCACCATGGTGATTTTTCTGTTCGTGGGCTCATCCGCCGCCGGTACGACCATCTCCGCCGTAATGCCAGTATCGTTGTGGCCCCTTTTGACGATCACGACGTCTTCGGAATTGGCGGTGTAGGTGTTGGTGGACCACTTGGAGTCGTACTAGACGACGTTGCGGTTGCGCTGCAGGATGAGGATGTAGGGGCCCCCCCAACGGGACCAGGTGCCGCTAGACCAAATAACATTGCCGGCCTTGTCGTAGATGACGAGGTTGCCGTCGGTCTGCACGCTGAGGTAGCAGCTGGTGCCTTTGCCGCCGGTATTAGAGGACCACACGGCGTGGCCGTTGTCGGTCAGCACGAGGTTGCAGTTGGTCTGCATGGTGAGTGTATAGACCCCTTCGGTGAGGGATTTGCCGCTCTTCAGCGTTTCGCCTTCATAGAGAATGTTGTTGGCCATGGAGAAAGGCAGGAGGAGGACAGCAGAGAGCGTAACAAGAGCAGCCATGGCTAGCTAAGCTACGGATATCACTCACTTCAGTCAAGTGATTGCTTGTTCTGAGTATCATGCAAGACCCATCTATTTATGGAGGAGGAGGAGGTAAATTTATGGGATTTAAAACTCAAAAACAGCACGAATAGTATTACTATTACTACTATTAAATGTGGTGCATAGAAAAATAAAAGCCTATTGAGTATAATCCTGTGGAATATTATTTTAAAACATAGTGTTCATTGGATTATTATTGTTTAAATTATTGAGGCACGCACTTATAATATTAACCTAATTTGAACAGACACATGTATCCTGCCAACTAATCCACATTATTTGTTTGGCAATAAGTCATAATCATCCTTAAAATTTCAAATATTTTCCCAATTTTATTGCAACCTAGTTGTGTAATCTACAATATATTTTTCTGACCATTTTTCTGGATCAGTCCAAATGGGACTCATATATTATAACCGTTAAGTTCGTATCGATTCGATATATAAAAAAGTTATTAACAAAAGACAACAATTTTTATTGAAATTGATGATTGTGATTTATGTAGTAATGAATTGGAGATAAGTTGAAGTGTCATTTTAAATACATATAAGAGTATATCCGCCATTTGAAGAAAATCAATCCTGCTATGTTGACATTAAAAAATTGTTGGGACCAATAAAGCCAGAGGAGGACGAAGAATGACTTTTTTTTGTGTCAATTAGATTACGCAGCAGAAATTTGAAATCAGTGTCGACTCAAGGTATAGGCACTGGGCTCCTACTTTGTGATATTTTAATATTAATTATATTATTTAGTTTTAATTTTAATTTTAATTTTATTTGTTGTAATTTTTGTAATTGTATATTTTATTTTGTAAAATCTAATGGACTCTAGCTCTTTTATACGAATTGATTCTTAAAAATGTCCGCCCTTTTCCTCCTCCTACAATTATCTGGCATCCTTCCCCTCACACATCGATAATACTTTCAAAGGATGTAAAACAAAGAAAAATGATATGCTCAATGAAAAATCTTAAGGAAAAACTTAGTGAATGACATGATACTTTACATGCAGCGATCTCCGACGGTTTCACCGTGCTCCCCAGGATATAGTTTGATTCGGGACGGCGGCCAGAGGCCGCCGATGGTGTCGAGCATTAATCGGACGTGTGCATACAAAGTGTCACATCATTCATTGAATATTTCATTGAGTTTTTTCACTTAGTGTATCATAGCTTTAAAACAAAATACTAGTCTATTTAATTTTCAAATTGATTCTTCTTTATTTATCTCACTATTTAATTAAGAATATGAACCTTTTACTAACCAACTCTCAATTGATTTGGTAAAGTCTAAAATTAAATTACGTTAATGTCCTTTTTCTTTTCATATCGAAAATAATTTAAAGGCTTATTAATAATTTCAACTTCTTATCCTTTAAATTCTAAAAATTAAGAAAATAAAATCATGAATCTTAAAAGTATAAATTCAAAAGATAAATCTATAATTACAATTCTTAAAAATAAAAATCCAAAACTTAATCTAAAATTAAAAATTTACAAAATAATTTATCAAATTCAAAAAAGATAATTTTAATTTTAATTTTAAATTATACTTTAAAAATTCTTAAATTAAAATTTTAATTTATAACTAAATAAATTCTTACCATAGGGTGAGATTAAATTTATGCATATTCATCCATTATATTACACACGTAACACGTGTGTGCGATCACATTATAATATATATATATATATATATATATATATATATATATATATATATATATATATAACCAATTTTTAATTGATTTGTGTTAGTAGGAGCCTTAGAGCTAATTATGTGATGATTGACTAGGGACTTTTGTATCATATTCTATTATTAATAAAGGTAAAGTTTGGTTATTATACTTATTTTATATTTGTGCCAAATAACTAAATATAATAATGTCATTGGGTAGTAGGTCCATACTTATATTATATCGATTGGTTGAATCGATAGGGAGATGATGTAGAGAACACTATACTAAACTATTCCTAGTCAAGCATTAATATTCAGGGATAATATTAATGTATGGAGACTAGTATGTAGGTCAATTAATAACTTGAGCTCACAAGTCAGGGATATATGATATCAAGTTGACATATGGGTATACATTAGAGAATGTATACTGAATTGACCCGACATGAGAAAGTTTCATAGATTGTCATATGAGTGTCATAAACTCTCTTATGTGACTATTAGTATGAATAGTCCTTAGATCTGAAGTCACTACGGTTTCCTACATAAGGAGTTGTCTACTTTGGTATCGTCAAATGTCATCCGTAACAGGGTAGACTATAAAGGTAATCACTGGGTATGTAATAAATTATGCGGAGGGATGTGAGTGATATAGATGAGATCTATCCCTCCCATATGATGGTCTATGCCTCATTGGTTAATCTAGATATTGAGGATGATATGGTCTATGCCTCATTGGTTAATCTAGATATTGAGGATAGAAGGACAAGGTCCTACATTGTCATAGTTGTTAGGATGTATACTTAAAGCTTTGCTTTTGGATAAAATACATCTACATTTTGAAAGAGAATCGCAAAATCACATGGTGCATATTTATATTAGTATATGCACAAAATGTCTCATATTTTGCATTGTAGATAACATGGTACGTGGTGTTGCACAGAAGATCACGTTATCAAGTTCCTTATAGAAGTATAAGTAATAGGCTCACAACCGAGATGGAGTTGGACAAACCATTGGAATGGTTGTAGTGTAATTTGGTGTGGTTTGTCTTATCCATAGAATTACACTAGTGTACTTTGTGTGTATTGAGTAGGACCAAAAGAGAGGTCATCCAATTTTGTACTTACTTTATAAATTGGATTAGACCTCGGATATATATTATGGAGTACGATCTCTTAATCCCAAAATAAAAATGGGCACGTATAATTAATTATTATTTCTTTGACTTACCAATGAGCGAGATTTGTTCTTTTAAATCGATAGACTCGGTAAATTAGAAAATAATATTAATTATGTGGTATGCCGTTGATTATTGATGAAATCTGTGTCCTGATGAGTTGGGATGATGATGCCCCCTTGGTGAGCTCAAAAAAATCATCATGTCAAATCTTGCAAGTGGACTATGGTCCGACATGATGAAAAGGTTGAGTGGTAATAATCAAGGATCAAGAGGATAATTACTTTAATTGTCAGTAATTTAAATTAATAAACAAGTTGGTCGAGCTGACAAAAGTTAATGACATCTATAGCGAGTGGGCAAGATTGAATAAAAATGCTTCTATTTAGATAGTACGTCTTAATGTGTTTATAGGTGGTTTGTGCGAATTTGTTGAATAAGGCTAGGGTGGGGAACCTAAGATCTGGGCAAGGCTCGGCCCCGGTGTCGGATTGCGTAACTCGGCGTTTACTAAACAAGTAGAACACTATGCATTTACTTAATGAAATTAAATTGAAACATCAACCGTAAATGCATAATTAAATCATAGCAGGGCGGCATTATGAATCTGGAGTGATCGAGGATGAGTGTAGAGCTCTAAGGCGCCTTAGAAGGGAGAAGAATATGAGGGGAGCTCGGTTGGTGTGGTGAATAAGATGTGATGAGGTGCTTATAAAGAGCTTAACGGGCGCCCGTGAGAGTGGTGAGGAGCCCGTGACAGAGGTGAGGCGCCCGAGAGCTTCTCGAGCGCCTGAATCAGGGTGGTCAGACTTTTTGGCAGGTTTGACTGCCTTGAAGTACAAAAAAGTAAGGGGTGTCCGTAAGGTCTTGGGCGCCCGTGTTGACTAGGTTTGACCGTTGACCAAGTTTGACCATTGACCAGGTTTGACCGTGTTGAACAGGTTTGACCAATCAATAATTAAGTTAATCAAGTCTTAGTATAATTATATTCAAGACTTAGTTTGATGAGTTAATTTTGACATTATTAAAAAAATGAAGTAAATTTAATTTTTGAAAAAAATGTTGAGTGTAATATTAATTTTTTTTTAAAAAAATGTAGAGTTAATTTTAGGAAAAAGATGAATTTTAGAAAATGTTCATTGATTGAGTTGAACTATATTATTAAGTCCTAGACATCTCGCCCAATTCTAGGTGACAAAATAGGTTTCCTTATCTATTTTTGTGAGAAGTATTAATTTTATCTTTGAATTAATGTTGAATCTAAGATTTAGTTAAAATTTGTGTTAGATTCAAATTTATCAAATAGAAAATTGAATTTGGGTTTTGATAATTGGCTTCCAGGTCTTGGCGAGGCACAGAGGTCTTCTTTGGCCGTAGCCTTATTGGAGCAACAACCCTTTCCTTGACAAAGCCTTTTACCGAAAGATCATTTTCAAATTACTTCTTAAAAAATTTTGGTCTAACTAGCTTAGGTTTTGAATCGGTAGCTTCGGCTAGTTCCACCAGACTAAACAAATCAAGTAGGGTACACCTTAGCTTACTTGACCTTATTAGAAAGACTTCCCTAACGTACCATCATCTCACCTCCACCTAATACTATGTTGTTCAAATTTTAAGTAAATCTTTTGTCCATAAACTAACCATCCCTCAATCTATGCATAATAAGGAGATTGCAAAAATAAACAAGCAACAAGCAAGCAAAAAAAATCATCTAATTATAAAGATGGTTTTTATATTGGCTCCCCTTGGACTGAAGCCTCGATAAGGGTTAGGCAAGATGTGAATCTTGTCCTTGGGGATCCAATATTGGTTTGGCCCAGCTTGTTTATTCAAACAAAGCTTTGGGACCCATGCTTGGACTCGAGTTCTAGGCTGGTTCAATACGGAATAGTAAGACCGTTGTCGCGATTTGGTTCGATAGCCTAGTCTGGATCGATTTAGAACAGCCTTTTATTTTCCAAGAATCATGTCAAGATTCTTGGAACCCGAAGTGAATCGTTCTAAGGCAACTCTGAGTTCCATGACTTGAGTTTTCAAGAAGGAATTCTCTTCCTCAAGCTTTTGAACTTGAGTTGAGTTTCCTTCTTGAACTAGTTTGGTCAAGGAACTCGAGCTGACTTCCTCCTTCCGGACTTTGACTTCCTGTCGGAGGGATTCAACCTGGATGTTGGCTTTTGCTAATTTTTGTGACAAGTAAGAAATTCAATCATATAGTTCAGATTCTGGATAACCTCTTACCGTGATTTGTCCATCCTCCGAGATTGAGAGTTTTCCAGTGCTGATGTCCTTATCCGGTTCTGATTCCATTCCGGAGTCGATGTTTTCCGAGGCGGTCAAAGTGAGGAGATTCGAGTGCGGAGCTTCTTCTTCTTCTTCGGAGGATGACTCTGTAGGACCGGTGCCGTTGATAGAGTGGGGGGGGGGGGTGAATATTGACCGAAAACTTGTCGCGGAAACTTAGTAGAAAAACTTGTTGGTTCGTTCTTAAACAGAGTGTTAGTGTAGCGGAAAATAAACAAAAAAAAAAGACAGCACAGCAGACACGCGGGATTTATTTACTTGGTTCCCAACCCCCCAGGGTCAGTACGTCCAAGGCCTATGTACTCGGCGTGAGTCCACTATTGGTCTCCTTTCCAGAATTTCCGGAGGTGGAGAAAACCCGTCTTACAATACAATAATTGCAATCACAAAGATAGATAAATTACTTGCAGAATATAAATTCAAACCAAAATGATTAAGGTCGAAGCCTCGGCTGATCTGGACCTCCGAAGTGCTGCGCACTTCCTCCTGGAGCCTCCCGGACGTAGAACCTCGTCTTTAGCGCTTTGTCGTCAGTCCAAGAGCTCAGAATCGTTCCGGAAAGTTGTGTTTGAAGATGAGGGGTCGAGGCCACTTTTATAGGCTTCATACGGGCGCCTGTGATGATGGGGACGCCCCATAGGGCTCGGTCAAACCTTATCCCCGCACCGAACTCGTCGTAGCTGATAAAACCTTTGACCCGGGCGCCTACATGAACCCGGGCGCCTGTATCATCCTGGGTGCCTGAATGGAAGCATGTTCTGCCTTCTTCGACCAAAGTGCTTCTTTTGTTCTTTGAGCCAGGCGCCCCTATTGATGGGGGCGCCTGGCTTCAAAGCTTCTAGCCGCTTTCTGTGTGATTTCCCTGCTTTGTCTTCCATTCTTGGCACTTGCAAGATACACTAATACAAAGCAAATATATACCCAATATTAGCCTTATGGACTTGGTTCTTGTTGGTGCAGAATGCACCCAAGTCAAACCTGTGTTTTGATATTGGCAAAAGGGTTGAAAAGTTAAGGGTTAGTTGTTGTCTAACAAGTTTCTTGAGTGTACAGGAAAAGCCCTAGCGAAGGAATGCTAGGCACTGGCAAAGGAATGCCAGCCAGAAGAAAAGCCCTAGCGAAGGACTGCTAGGCTCTGGCGAAGGACTGCCAGAATGGACAAACCCTAGCGAAGGAATGCTAGGCACTGGCAAAGGGCTGCTAGAAGAAAAGACCTAGCGAAAGACTGCTAGGCACCAAGCGAAGGACTGCGTGGTACTCAAGACCTGGCGAAGGGCTGCCGGGTAAAAGTCCAACTGGAGGAGCCGGTTGGCACCAGGTAAATTCTCCCGAGAGGAGTAGGTGAGGACGCGTTCCCCTTGAGGGAACATTAGGCGTCGGTTCGACCTAGGGCTCCATTTTGGAGACCAAAGTCAGAACCAAGACAGCTGAGGCTGTATAAATTAAATTAAATATTTGTTTTATTGTGTTTTGAACTAACCCTGGAAGTAGGACCGAAGGAACGTGTGTCTGCAGCTCAGAATGCCTCAAAGGAAAGAGGCAACTGCTGACCAGGGCGCCCGGAGTGTCCCGGGCGCGCCCAAGGTGAACACAAAACACAAACAAAGCAAATGAACCTCGACAGTACATTCTGAGGGCGCCCCCGCTATCCCGGGCGCCCCCATGGCAAACCAACTGAAGAGTTAAGCTGCTGCCGCGTCTGCACTGCGCACCCAGGGCGCCCCCGCTGTCCCGGGCGCCCCCAGCGCCCAGGGCGCCCCCAGCCACTCTTACGCAGGAGACTTCAGCGCTGCAGATAAGAGTTGGCCGAGTCAACCAGGGCGCCCCCAGCGTCCAGGGCGCCCCCGTCAAGACCTTATCCCGAGGTTCAAGGGATAAGTTGTTGACTGCGCCTTGTGTGGATCTGCTGCCACGTGGGGGGGGGGCGCCCCCGTCGACCAGGGCGCCCCCAGGCACTATAAAAAGGGCCCTAGACCCTCCTCTTCAGAACACTGCTTTCATTCAACGCATCAAAACGCTCTGACGACCGCGCTCTGCTTCGGAAACTTCCCGACTCAAGAACGAAGCGCCGTCAACCTCCCACTGCACCGAAACTCGATCTACACCGGGAGTTGGTAAAACAAAGTGTATATTTATATTTACAGTAATTTTGTAATCTCACTCTGTAACCGTTTTGCGCACTATAGAATTGCCCAAAGTAAACGGTCAACGACCGTGGGCCTTGGAGTAGGAGTCGACCCAGGCTCCGAACCAAGTAAAACCTTGGTGTTTGCGTTGTTTGACTTTATTCCGCCGCGCACTTACTCTTTCTTTTAAATCCGTACATTTTCCGATATTCACCCCCCCTCTATCGGTCTTTCTCGATCCAATAAGTGGTATCAGAGCGGGGAATTCAAACTTGGTGCAACCACCAGTTTGAAAATTTTTCGGATTTCTTTCGTTTTCTCTCTCATTTTTTTTAAAATATTTTCGTTCGAGTTTTTCTTTCAAGGTTGGTGCAACACCCCTTGAAATTTGTTTTTTTTCTTCCCGCACTACTAATCCAAGACCAAGTCTTGGAATAGTTTCGTTGTTTTTGTTGTTTGCTATTTCAGTAACAAATGGCCATCCAAGAAGGTTTTAGCACCGCCAGACCTCCACTTTTCAGTGGAGAAGACTTTCCTTACTGGAAAAGTCGAATGGAGGTCCACCTGAAAACTCAGGTGGATATGTGGATAATCATCCAGTCTGGACTGATGATTCCCACAAATGCTGAAGGCGTACCACAAAACTACTCAGAGTGGGACACTGCCCTTAAACGCAAGATTGAAGCTGACGCCAAAGCAACTCAGACCCTTCAATGCGGACTGACAAAAGAGGAGCTGAACCGCGTAGGCCCATTCAACAGTGCCAAGGAGCTATGGGCTAAACTGATCGAGCTCCACGAAGGAACTTCTGATATGAGGATCAGCAAACGGGATCTGCTACTGAACAAGCTCTTCACCATCAGAATGGCAGATAACGAGACAGCAGCTCAGCTCCATGCCAGAATCCAGGAATTGATGAACGGTCTTCACGCAATAGGTCACCAGGTTCAAAACCGTGATCTTATAAGGTATGCCTTAAACGCGTTCCCTAGGACTACCTTGTGGGCATCTATGGTAGATGCATACAAGGTCTCTAGGGATCTTTCAAAAATTAAGCTAGATGAGTTATTTTCTGAACTTGAACTGCATGAACAGACTAACTGCAATTTGGTCGAGAAAAGTATAGCTTTCTTTGCAGGGAAAACAGGAAAGACGACCAAGAAGCAAACTCAAGTTGAACCCGAATCTACCTCAGATTCAGAAACAGAAGATCAAGAAGAAGATCAATCTGAACTGGTCCGGCTAGCTCGAAGCTACTACAAAAAGTTGAAGAACCAAACCAACACACGGAGAACAAGCCGAAGAAATGACGGACAAGCTGAACCGGCAACTGACAAACACAAGCCCAACGTAACCTGCTACGAATGCAAGAAGAAGGGCCACTACAAGACTGAATGTCCAAGCCTAAAGGAGTCCAAAAAGACCAGAAAGAAGAAGACACTCCAAGCAACCTGGGACGAGTCTTCCTCAGAAGGAGAAGAAGAAGCACCCCAGTCCAATCTTCTAGCCCTGACCGCTTCGGATCAAATCGAGACTGACTCAGACTCGGACTAGGACGACGGCAAGCTGACCTTCTCCGACAACGGCGAAATAAGGGTAACGGGTTTTCAAAATTGCAATTGAATTCGCTTATTTCCTATCTATCCCGAGATTTGGCGAAAGCCAAACTCCGAATCGAGTCCCTCCGACAGGAAGTAAAATTCCTGAAAGAGGAAGCTGAGTCTAAGGCCTTAACTGAGAAACTTCAGGAAGGAACCCCTGATCAAGTTGAAAAACTTGAATCAGAGAATTCCTCCCTGAAAACTCAAGTTAAGCACTTAAGAACAGCCTTAGAACGATTCACTTTTGGTTCCAAGAACCTTGATATGATTCTTGGAAAACAGAAGTCTGTTCTAAACCGATCCGGACTTGGCTATAGAACCAAATCTCGGCAGAGATCTTACTTTGCTGTACTGAACCAGTCAAGACCTAAGGTTCAGGCATGGGTGCCAAAACTGTGCCTGACTAAACCAATTGGTTCAAATCAATTTTGGATCCCCAAGGACAAGATTCATATCTTGCCTATCCCATACAGAGGCTTTAGTCCAGGGGGAGCCAAAATCAAAACAATTTTTATAATTAGATAATTTTTTTTGCTTGATTGCTTGGTTATTTAATTTTCTGCAATCTGCCATGCTTAGATTTAGGGATACTTAGATTTAAGGACTCAACTACTTGAAACTTGAAAACATAGTATTGGGAGGAGGTGAGATGATAGTACGTTGGGGAAACCAACTCTAATAAGATCAAGTCTACTTGGTCTCTTTAGACTGGTGAAACCAGCCGAAGCTACCGATCCAAGACCCAAGCTAGTTAGACCAGAAAATGACCTAATTTAATTTGAAAATGAAATTTCATTAAAAGGCTTTGTCAAGGAAAGGGTGGATGATCCCATAAGGCTACGGCCAAAGAAGGCCTGTGCCTCGCCAAGACCTGGAAGCCAATTTCTGAAATTCAAATTCAAATTATCTTTTGTCAAATTCGAATCTAACTCAAATTTCAAATAATTATAGATTCTAATCTGTTTTCAAAATTTCTATTTCTTAAAACCTATCTCTTTTTCGAAAAACTCTTAATCTGTTTTCAAAATTTCTACTTCTTAAACTTATTTCTTTTTCAAAAATCACTTAATCTATTTTTCAAAATTTCTAAACTTATTTGTTTAAAAATCTGTTTTCAAAAGTAAATAACTTTTCAAAGTAAATTAAAACTCCTTTTTAAAATTTTTACCCTCAAACCTGTCTCACAAAAACCTTAAGGTTAACGTGTTTGAAAACCCTAGATTCAGTGAGACAGGAAAATTAAGCTCAAATTAAACCACCTTGCTTGTGCTTTCATAATCATGGTCAAACTGTGGTTAACATAGTCAAACTATGATTAACATAGTCAAACATGGTCAAACACAGTCAAACGAAGTCAAACAGTCAAACCTGGTCAAAACAGTCAAAAGGCTGCTACCTAGGGCGCCCTGACCGTCCCGGGCGCCCCCAACTGCACAAGGTCAAAGGCTGCTGAAAGCAGTCCATGAGGGCGCCCGTAACCTGTCGGGCGCCCCCGACAACACTGACAACGTACCAGCTCCAGTCAAAGCAGCAAAAGCTGCATTTGACCGACTTGGCAAGGGCGCCCGTGACCCGTCGGGCGCCCCTATACGCTTCTGTCCCCCATGCTGATTAAAGCAGCCAAAAGGCTGCAATCAACTACCTTTGACCAGGGCGCCCGTGACCTGTCGGGCGCCCCCATCGACAAACCTGTCGTCCACGCCAGTCAAAGCAGCAAAAGCTGCAGTTGACCAGCCTTGATCAGGGCGCCCGTGACCTCTCGGGCGCCCCCACAGACCTTTTTCACTGCCCTAGGCAAACCGACCTGTTGAGGGCGCCCGGAACCTCCCGGGCGCCCCCCATAAAACCCCTATAAAAGGGACCCGAGTCTCCTTCTCCTCCCACACCACATCTCACACTTCTTCTTCCCCTTGCCTCATTCTTGTGGATCAAGTGAACCTAAGCCCACCCTTGCCTCAACCATGCCTCCAAGGTATGAAATTTAATTGTGCAATTAATTTTTCTTAAATTACATACTTCTTTTTTTTGCATATTCTTTAAGTCTCTTCTTATAATCCAAGGTTTATCCTTAATTACTTATTTTTTCTACACTTAGAAAACGCTGAGCAGTTCAGTCGAACCCCGGTAACGAGCCCAGTCCCGACCCTAGGTTTCCAAACCTAGAACTTTGTAACAAATTCGCCCGAACCACCTACATTCCGATTAAGACAAGTTACCTTAACCGTCAGTTCTTTTCCCAATCATGTCCAGTCGCAATGTCCGCAATTAACTTCTATCAACTGGATAAACTCGTATTCTGCACACATCCGATCAACAACACCCTATGTGCAGAATTCTATAATAACATAGTTAGGCAAGACCACTTAAGCTTCGTCACTACCGTTCAAGGATTGCCCTTGAGCATCACTCCTACCCTACTGAACCGATTTCTGGGACTCCGACCATCTCAGTCCATCTTCTGTTGCTACCCTCCACGGAACCTGCCTTTCGATGCCCCCTACTCTCATATTGACCTGAACACCTTATACAACTATTTCTTTAGGGAGGCCATGGACCCTGCAGGAGGGCAGTTCCACTCCACTCGACTCCCGATTCAGGACTACGCTCTCTACAGAGTAATTGTCCGTTGCATCCTTCCCCTGTCCACTAGGGACATAGCCACCATGAAACCCTTTCACACCTTTCTTCTCTATGCCCTTATCCACCATCTGGACATAGATATAGGCCTTCACCTCTTCCACTGTATCCTACATGCCTCTAGTGTGTCCACTCAGGGGCGGGTCCGCACCCCCTTCTGCCACGTCATCACCTCTATCCTCCACCACCACGGCCGAAACATCGCTGACGGCGAGATTACCACGATGACCGGCTTCGACGAGATAGGATTTAGGAACTTTTCTTTAGCTGGTATAGATGTCTCGGGCACCGGGGTTCTGACTTGGAGACGCCGACCAGCCGCATAGGACATTGCCGACGAGGAGGTCGAGGTCGACGTTACCGACTTAGCAGCAGAGTTAGCTCAGCCCGATCCTCCGACACTCTACGAGCGAGTATCACTCCTCGAAACACAGGTTCAGACCCTCCGGGAGGAATCGGAGGCTTACCACATTGAGCAGCTGGAAACTCACCAAGGCTACTATACCGAGTACATGAGTGCGTTTGCAGTAGAGAGGGAGGAAAGAAACGCCCAGTATCAGGAGATGATGACCATGTTTAGATCCTGGCATCCAGGCTCACCTGATCAGCCTGGTCCCTCTTCTTAGATGACTTGGACATGTACCTATTTGACTACCCCTACTGAGTAGGGTTGACTTCTGTTGACTTGTACTAGACTCCTGCTTGAACTATGCTAATCTTATCTTGGCTTGTTTACTTTTGACTTAATTAAGTTAGGATTATGCTTAGTAGAATAGAATCATTTGGTTTTTGCTTTGATTTTAAAATGTTTTAAATTGTTTTTAAATGGTGTTTATTTTAAACTTAATCTTAAAAAGTTTTACTTTGGTTTTAAAATTTTTTTCCTTGACTTAGTTTTATTTCAAAAAACTACCCCCTTCAAAACTAGGGTTTTCTTCGAAATGGACTTAGCCTAGGCTCTAACCCTAGAATTGCATGCACCTATAGATCTAGAAGCCAGCATCTCACAAGCACCTTAGGGTACTTTGAGTGATAACCTAGAAAGGGTTGAGATGCTTAGGTCTTTGCCTTAACTCAAGATGCTTTAAGTCAGTGCATCTGCAGTAGTTGGGGCACTAAATACAAACTGAACAGCAATCAAGTTAAGTATCAAGTTTAGACAATCTAACTTGAACAATGCACTTAACTTGACTAACCCTAGCGAAAACTACTGTTTATAACAGTTGGTAAGTAGCTAATTGGGTTAGACACGTCCCTAAAGATTTAACCAGACTTAGGTTCCAGTTTGATTCAGTATAGCAAATGCTTTAATTATTGCAAAATTTTTTTTCCTGCATTTTTGATATATGTCAAAGGGGGCGAGTTGGAAAGGAAACAGGGAACAAAAAATTTTTTTCCATCAAAAATTTTTTTTCATCGTCTTCTTCAAAAAGTTGAACTGAAAAAATAAAATTGGTGAATCAAAGTTAGTTTTATATCTAAACTCTGAATTATTTTGTGTAACGACCCGGCCCATTTGGCGGTCTCGACCGTCGACCGTCGACCGTCGACCGTGCCGTTACCAATACTAGGTCTTCCCACTCCTGGGCGTGGATTTTTGCCTTCCCAGGATTCGAACTCTAGACCCAGGCTTAAATCTAGTTCTTTGTGAATCCTGAATACCAATTGAGCTATAGCTCAATTGGTATTCAGGATTCACAAAGAACTAGATTTAGGCCTGGGTCTAGAGTTCGAATCCTGGGAAGGCAAAAATCCACTCCCAGGAGTGGGAAGACCTAGTATTGGTAACGACACGGTCGACGGTCGACGGTCGAGACCGCCAAATGGGCCACCAAATGGGCCGGGTCGTTACAATAAAAAAAATTAATTTCCGTCTCCTTTCACAAACAAGGTCCAAATAACAACTCGCTATCCCACGGGGACTACTGGGCCTCATATCTACCAACTTGTAACGCCCGCCCTTATATCTACCCTCAAGGCGGGGTTACGTACATTCAATCATATAGTAATATTTTTTTTTTTCTATTTCTATCTCCTAGCATGACATTAAAACAACAATGCAAGGGCTTAAGAGAACTAGGTACTAAGCATGCTTGCAAAAATTATTAAGTGACATTATATAACATGATAGGTTCACATATTATTTCACACCATAATATAATCCAATAAATCAAGTATATGAAAATTCCAAGTGTAACTATTATCATGCAATATCAATCCTAATCACTATCATTCATTGTCAAGGAGCATAATATAAGCATAAATATGTAGATATAGAAATCTTTCTTCCCGAGCCACCACCCCACACATCTTCAGCCTCCTGCCTCTTCCTTCCATTTAAGTGTTATCTGCAGCATAAGACAACACATAAACTAGTAAGCACAATGCTTAGTAAGGATCCTGTCCTACTCGCAAAATCCGTGCGAAAGAATATAACATGTACACATAATTAATCATAAGTATAAGTTCATCAAAGCATATCAAACATCTAAGTTTCTAAGCATGCAGTATCAAGTACCATAAGCATACTCTTCACATATAACAAATGTTTTCAATGAATGTTTTCAAAACAATTCCATAATGGTATTACTTAAAAATACATCCATATCATATTGGGCCCTGTTATGTACCAACTATCGCGCGGAACTATTGAGCGCTACCCCAATGTTTATTGTAACGACCCGGCCCATTTGGCGGCCCATTTGGGGTCTCGACCGTCGACCGTCGACTGTGCCGTTACCAATACTAGGTCTTCCCACTCCTGGGCGTGGATTTTTGCCTTCCCAGGATTCGAACTCTAGACCCAGGCTTAAATCTAGTTCTTTGTGAATCCTGAATACCAATTGAGCTATAGCTCAATTGGTATTCAGGATTCATAAAGAACTAGATTTAAGCCTGGGTCTAGGGTTCGAATCCTGGGAAGGTAAAAATCCACGCCCAGGAGTGGGAAGACCTAGTATTGGTAACGGCACGGTCGACGGTCGACGGTCGAGACCGCCAAATGGGCCGCCAAATGGGCCGGGTCGTTACATTTTGAAACTTAATGTTTTTGCTTAAAATTATTGTTAAGCTTAAAGGTTTTAAAATTCTCTTTAAAAATTTCCAAATGTTTTTGCTTAAAATTATTGTTAAGCTTAAAGGTTTTTAAATTTCTCTTTAAAAATTTCCAACTCTGAACTATGTGTTGTGAAATTGTGTTTAAGCTTAACGTAGTGCTTGAAAGTTTTCCAAAACTAAAAATTTTCTAAGTCTGAAATTTTTCCAAAACTGAAAATTTTCTAAGTCTGAAATTTTTCAAAACTGAAAATTTTCCAAAGTGTGAAATGTTCCTAAAACTGAAAATTTGTCTAAAAGTTTTCAAAGTTTTCCAAACTTAGAACATCTTTTCGAAAAACTTAGCAAAAAACCTTAGAGATTTCCCAACTTATTATCAAAACATGAAATCTTCTAAGTACTTAACTCACACCACCTATTTTTGAAAAACCTAGGGGGAGATTTCTTCCAGGGGGAGGGAATCTAACTTAGGATTTCAATTTTAGCATTTTTTCCTTAACTTTTTGAACTAGGTTGCCATATATCAAAAAGGGGGAGATTGTTGGTGCAGAATGCACCCAAGTCAAACCTGTGTTTTGATATTGGCTAAAGGGTTCAAAAGTTAAGGGTTAGTTGTTGTCTAACAAGTTTCTTGAGTGTACAGGAAAAGCCCTAGCGAAGGAATGCTAGGCACTGGCAAAGGAATGCCAGCCAGAAGAAAAGCCCTAGCGAAGGACTGCTAGGCTCTGGCGAAGGACTACCAGAATGGACAAACCCTAGCGAAGGAATGTTAGGCACTGGCAAAGGGCTGCCAGAAGAAAAGACCTAGCGAAGGACTGCTAGGCACCAAGCGAAGGACTGTGTGGTACTCAAGACCTGGCGAAGGGCTACCGGGCAAAAGTCCAACTGGAGGAGCCGGTTGGCACCAGGTAAATTCTCCCGAGAGGAGTAGGTGAGGACGCGTTCCCCTTGAGGGAACATTAGGCGTCGGTTCGACCTAGGGCTCCATTTTGGAGACCAAAGTCAGAACCAAGACAGCTGAGGCTGTATAAATTAAATTAAATATTTGTTTTATTGTGTTTTGAACTAACCCTGAAAGCAGGATCGAAGGAACGTGTGTCTGCAGCTCAGAATACCTCAAAGGAAAGAGGCAACTGCTGACCAGGGCGCCCGGAGTGTCCCGGGCGCCCCCAAGGTGAACACAAAACACAAACAAAGCAAATGAACCTCGACAGTACATTCTGAGGGCGCCCCCGCTGTCCCGGGCGCCCCCATGGCAAACCAACTGAAGAGTTAAGTTGCTGCCGCGTCTGCACTGCGCACACAGGGCGCCCCCGCTGTCCCGGGCGCCCCCAGCGCCCAGGGCGCCCCCAGCGCCCAGGGCGCCCCCAGCGCCCAGGGCGCCCCCAGCCACTCTTACGCAGGAGACTTCAGCGCTGCGGATAAGAGTTGGCCGAGTCAACCAGGGCGCCCCCAGCGTCCAGGGCGCCCCCGTCAAGACCTTATCCCGAGGTTCAAGGGATAAGTCGTTGACTGCGCCTTGTGTGGATTTGCTGTCACGTGGGGGGGCGCCCCCGTCAACCAGGGCGCCCCCAGGCACTATAAAAAGGGCCCTAGACCCTCCTCTTCAGAACACTGCTTTCATTCAACGCATCAAAACGCTCTGACGACCGCGCTCTGCTCCGGAAACTTCCCGACTCAAGAACGAAGCGCCGTCAACCTCCCACTGCACCGAAACTCGATCTACACCGGGAGTTGGTAAAACAAAGTGTATATTTCTATTTACAGTAATTTTGTAATCTCACTCTGTAACCGTTTTGTGCACTATAGAATTGCCCAAAGTAAACGGTCAACGACCGTGGGCCTTGGAGTAGGAGTCGACCCAGGCTCCGAACCAAGTAAAACCTTGGTGTTTGCGTTGTTTGACTTTATTCCGCCGCGCACTTACTCTTTCTTTTAAATCCGAACATTTTCCGATATTCACCCCCCCTCTATCGATCTTTCTCGATCCAACAGCTCTGACTTCGGATTTCCATGAAACCCTAGGTCGAACCGACGCAAGTTCCCATTCTCGAGAATGCGCCTTTTACCTACTCCCTTCAGGAGACGGTTGCCTCCCAGTCCTTCGGGTGGACTTTTGCTTAGCTTCCAATACGCTCAGATCTCGAGACGCCCGAACCGTGACCCGTCTCTACTTTTGTCCTTAGTCATCGCCCAGCTAAGTTTCTCAGTCCCTCGGACCAAGACTTCGTGCCCAAACCCTAAGTCCAGGACTTCGGTGCCTAACTTCACTCATCAGGACTTTTGCCCAGCTTCACTCACCAGGACTTATTACCCAGCTTTACTCACCAGGTCTTCGGTGCCCAACCCTCGGCCAGGACTTCTTGCCCAATCCTCGACCAGGACTTCGTGCCTACCTTCCGAGCAGGTCTTCGGGGCCTAGCCCTTTGCCAGGACTTAGTTCCCAATCCATGATCAGGACTTAGTGCCCAATTCTTCGAACAGAGACTTATTGCCTAGGTT
This sequence comes from Boesenbergia rotunda, assembly GCA_024364735.1. Classification (NCBI taxonomy): domain Eukaryota; kingdom Viridiplantae; phylum Streptophyta; class Magnoliopsida; order Zingiberales; family Zingiberaceae; genus Boesenbergia; species Boesenbergia rotunda. The sequence continues at coordinate 96,476 of JAGFNQ010005198.1, read as the reverse complement.
TGCTAGGGCTTTTTTTTTCACTTTGGTTACTCCTCTCTTAACTCCCCTTCCCTTGTTCAATGTATCGCTAACTTAAGTATTTGTCAAACATTAAAACACTTAGAGGAGGACATCACTGATGCAACTTGCACCAATAGACTCGTCCTAGGTGGCTTGAAGAGCCTTCTTCTTCCGAGTCTTCTTGTTCTCCTTTAGGTTGGGGCACTCTGATCGGAAATGTCCCTTCTTGTTGCATTCGTAGCAGGTTATGTTACCTTTGGTCTTCTGGCTCGTCGAGGGTTCAGATGGATCTTCCTTCTTCCAGCTTGACTTCTTCTTGTTCGATTGGTTTTTGAGCTCCTTGTAGTAGTCGCGAGCTAGCCAGACTAGTTTTGGATGATCCCCTTCCTCATCGTTTGATTCTGAGTCTAACTCGGACTCGAGTACTGGTTGAGGCTTCTTCTTCTGAGTTCTTCCTTGAGTTTTACCTGCAACAAACGTAATACTCTTCTCGACCAATGCAGTATTAGTTTGTTCATATAATTCTAACTCAGAAAATAATTCATCTAATTTTATTTCAGAAAGATTCCTGGAAACCTTGTAGGCATCCACCATAGATGCCCACAGTGTGTTTCTCAGGAATGAATTTAAGGTATACCTTATTAGGTCACGATTTTCGACCTTGTGACCTATGGTGTGCAGCCCGTTCATCAGCTCTTGGATCCTTGTGTGGAGATATGCTGCAGTTTTGTCGTCGTGCATCTTTATCGTGTAGAGTCTGTTGAGTAACAGATCCCTTTTGCTGATCCGCGTATCAGATGTACCTTCGTGTAGCTCAATCAACTTGTTCCAGAGTTCCTTCGCACTACTGAAGGGTCCGACATGGTTCAACTCCTCTTTCGTCAGGCCTCATTGTAGTGTTTGTGTAGCTTTAGCGTCGACCACGATCTTCTTCTTTAGTGGATCGTCCCACTCAGTGAAGTGTTGCACTACGCCTTGTGCATTTTTAGGTATCTCCAGTCTAGACTGGATGATGATCCACATGTCTACCTGAGTTTTCAAGTGGACCTCCATCCTACTCTTCCAGTAGGAGAAATATTCTCCACTAAAGAGAGGTGGTCTGGCAGTGTTGTATCCCTCTTGCATGGCTATTTAATTAAACTGAAAAAAAATTTACAAAAAAAACTCATCCCAAGACTAAGTCTTGGATTAGTAGCGCGGCAGAAAATATTAAAAACAATCGAGTGGTGTTGCACCAACCTCGATTAATGAGAAAAAATACGAACGATGTTTTTTTTAAATTCAAAAAATCTGAAAAAATGGTCAACTGGTAGTTGCACCAGATTTGAGCCACCCGCTCTAACACCACTTGTCGGATCGGTTAGAATCAATAGATGGCGGGGTGACTATCGATCCACAAATTTTTGGAAAACTTAGAGTAATTTGCGCAATGGAAAAACAAATCAATGCTAACACGTTTGTTTTTACTTGGTTCGGAGTCGCAGTCGGCTCCTACTCCAAGGCCCATGGTCCTTGACCGTTTACAATGGACAATTCTATATTATGTAAAATTATTACAATTTGAACTTCGAATATAGAATTAAAATACAACACTTTAACAAAAAGGTTATACCGACGACTGGAGAAAATTGAATGTCAGAGCCGCGGGTCGTCGTTAACGCTTGAGTCTTGAGCACGGAGCGTTTAGAGCAGAGCGCTTGAAAGAATTAGTAGAAAGAAGTTGTGTTTGAAGCCAAGGGGGTGAACCCCTTTATATACTAGTCTCTAGGGCTCCTGTGTTGAAGGGGGCGCCTGACATGTGGCCCATTCTGCACAAAACTCAATCCGCAGACTTGGCCAGCGCTTATCCCTTCAACTGGGGCTCCTGAGCTGACTGGGGCGTCTGTATGAACACAGGCACCTCATATGCTGTTCTGGAGGCTTGCTTCAATTGTGCCTGGAAACACTGTTGTCTGGGGCGCCTGTATTAACACAGGTGCCTGGGAGCAGAAACTTGCATCCCTTTGTTCCTGCAACTAGGGTTAGTTCCAAAACCCAAATAACATATAAATGATATAAGTTAAGCATAGTTTAACAGCCTGAGTTGTCTTGGTTCTAACTTTGGGATTCCGATATGGAGCCCTAGGTCGAATCGACTCCTAATGTTCCCTCCTACTGGGAACGCGTCCTCACCTACTCCTCTCAGGAGAGTTTACCTTTTTGCCAACCAGCTCCTCCGGTTGGACTTTTGTCCAATCCCCCGAATCAGGTCTTCGTACCCTGTTCGCGACCAGGACTTATTGCCCAGCTTCACTCACCAGGTCTTCGGTGCCCAGTCCACAACCAGGACTTATTGCCAGCTTCACTCACCTGGTCTTCGGTGCCCAGTCCACGACCAAGACTTATTGCCCAGCTTCACTCACCAGGTCTTCAGTGCCCAGTCCATGACCAGGACTTATTGTCCAATCTTATGTCAGGACTTAGGTGCCTAGCTTGCGACCATGACTTATTGCCCAATTCTTAGAACCAGGACTTCGTGCCTAGTGTACCTAGGACATTTCCTGCTCACTTGAGTAGCATATTTAGATCACAATAAAACCTTAACTTCTGAACCCTTTTCCATTATCAAAACATAGGTTTAACTTTGGTGCTTCTGGCACCAACAGTGCGTAGGCTAACTCTTTGTTGTAGGCACTAGATTCCAACTATTATGACATTAATGGTTACGTATGTGATTGATTGTGTGTTTTGTAAATTAATTGAATCCTCGGGGTTGACGAGGCTAAATTAGGTATTTAATTTTTGTAATTAAATATGACACTTGTTTAGCCAAACTTTTATTTACTTTTGATCTAGTATGCATGTACACTCCTTTGTGGAGTATAGGATCAATGTTTGTAAATAAGTAAGCTAGTCCTCTCGGCTCAGAGACTCCTTCATGGTGGCTTGCGCATGGAGAGGATGGAGTGGACGAGGTGGCGACACGACTGGAGGCGCATTGGAGACCAAGGCCATAATAGTTGGAAAAATCTAGGATTTCACCTTGTTTATTATATTGGTTTATGTGCTTGTCGTGTATGTGTGCATATGAAAAACCTCAATGTAAATAACTAAGTGGAATAGGGACCCTAAGGGTCCCGTGGCCTCCATTACAATCTGATAAGTGATGCGAACAAGCCTGCACGTCGGCTCTGAGTGCCTTCCTCCCCATCGGATGAACTTGTTCTACGGATCACTAGGTCAGAAAAGACTATAGGAAATTATTGAAGAGTATGTGTACTTCCCCATCGGAAGACACATAATCAGAAAAAAAAATTTCTTAGTGTCATGTAATGGTAAACACTTAAATACAAATAATAGTATCTCCCCATCAGAGTCACTGCTATTATTTGTAGGGCCGAAGAGGACCAACTATTAATTTTACTTGTCAGAATGTTAGGATGACAAGATAGTAAAATTAATGGGTAAAACCTCCTCTCACAAATGTAGAATTCATATACGTCCACGCCATCATGACATGCGAAATTCTCGGTGTTTTGAGGTATTGGTTGTTTTTGAAAATTTATAATTTTGAGGAGTCAATTTATTTTTAAAACTAAAGTGTGTGATTGTTGTGATTCTCAGGTGTTTTTAAAATGGATCTAGACCCACTTGAGCTAATTCAAAGAGAAAACCAAATTAATGCCCTTAATAAAAATATGGATTAGGAATTAAATATGAATTTTGTCTCTACTGTCAGGGAACCCAAATGTGATCTTGTTGAGTTCTATGCCAAAAAGCCTAGCGAGATTAATACTGAAGAGGAGTTTGAATATTTTAGGAAATGGTTAGAAGCAGACGAGACGACTCAGTGTCATCAAAATCAGGCTTCTTCCATTACCAGTGATAAAACATCCAAATTCGATGAACTCTTCGGGCATCAAAATCGAGCCGCTAGGCAGGAGGTCATGAAGAACTTGATGACGACCATCTTGATCGAGGGTATGCCCGTAAGGGAACATGTTCTCAAAATGATGGCTTGGCTGAAAGAGATGAAAATCCTTGGAGCATAAATCGATAGGGAAACCCAGGTCGATCTCATCCTCCAATCTCTACCAAAGAGTTTTGAGAAGTTTCGCCTAAGCTATAATATGGACAAGCGTTCATATTCGTGGGTAGATCTTCAGACAGAACTTGAGGCGGCAGAGGCATTTTCTCTTTCACAGACATTCATTGCTCAAGTGATTTCTACTTCTAATCCGAAAGGAAAGAAGAAGAAGAAACATACTAGAGCAAAGAAAGAAATAGGATTACAGGGACCTCAGGGATGCATAAAGAAGCCGAAAGGCAAGTTCTTTGTGTGCAAGCAGTCAGGACATTGGAAGGCGGACTGTCCCCGCCGTTAGGGTAATAATTCAGGTATATTTTCTTCTTTTGTCTTTCTAACATGTTTAGTGGTGATATCTACCGGTACCTGGTGTGTAGATATGGATGCCACTAATCATGTCTGCATTTTTGTGCAGGGGTTCCAAGAAACCCAATGGCTAGCTGAGGAGGATATTACTGACTACATGGTTAGGCTATGGAGATGACTTTTGCAGTGGGAGTTTATTTATTCATTTATGTCATTAGCATAGGATGATATAATTTTGGTTTTATAGAGATTTTCTTTATGTACTTAATTTTTAGAAAGAACTTTTTGTTCAGTTTCTGGAATAAGATATTCTATTGCTTTTATTGTTAAAAGTAGAATAGAAGGATTATCTGTCAAAGTGCATAGATAGGCAATTAGCTCAAAACCAAAAGCTCTCATGATGCAATTAGATAGCTTATCATCTAACCAAAGTAAGAGAAAGGTTCCTTCCAAGTAGAACCAAACATATATTTTATCTCTAAGGCTTGATCTTATTAACCTTTAGTGGGATTCAAAGGTTATTAACCAATGAGCCTTTGGGTTCATTGGTGATGGAAGACTTGTCTTGCTTAAGATCTTTGACTCTCACTAGGAAGGTAACAAGACCAAAGAGGTTTTTTCTAAGCCTAGGGGCATAAAGCCAAAGATATGTAGGAATTAGTTCAAACTGATAAGTATAAGTTCTTAGTCTATCCAGAATAGAAGTACTCTTGAATACATTGTTTATTTTATAAACAATTATTAAAAGTATAAAGTATATTTACTTGATGTACTGCAAGACTAAATACTTTGATGAGATTAAAGAATTCAAGTCTGATGCAGAGAAACATCAGAGTAAAAGTATGGCGACATTACGATTAGATCGTAATGGCAAGTACCTCTAGGGATAGTTGTAGGACTTACTTATCAATGATTGGGATTCGATCCCAATTCACTGCACCTGGTGTGCCCCTACAGAACGGTGCAACACATGGAAAGAAAAAGGTCTCTTAAGGTAATGGTTAGGAAGATGATAAGCCACTCTGAGATTAGCCAGATTTGTTCATGAGGGATATGCCCTGGATACGATGGTGTATATGCTTGATATTATCTAGGTCAGTAGTCTCTTAAAACCATAGAAATGTAGACTAAGCGAAAGCTTAGTCTAAGGCATGTTTAGATTATGGGTAGTTCAGCACATGTGCTGAAGAGAGACACTGATAAGTTGGAATCTAGTGCATATGTTCGTAGGCTATCCTAAGGGGACAAAAGGTGGTTTAATAGTCCTAAGGATCAGACGATATTCGTTGGTACGAATGTCTGATTCTTAGGAAAAGGACTATGAAATAAAACCACAAGCCCATGAGTAGAGTTATTCTGGGTAAATTAAATAAGGGCACATTCTAATCTTAGTACCAACTGTACAAGTGGGAATACCACAAGGCACTGCACCTCGTGTCATAGATGATACACAAGGGTATCTTATAATAGTGGGAGGATTGTTAGTCAACCTAAAGGATTCATGTTCTTGGAAAGTCTATGGACTGGCTCCTTGGTGAACATGAGCCGGATCCTTAGACCTGTGACAAGGAATATCCGCTTTGATGAGATAAATCTAGTCATGTGGATTTGTTCAAAGGACGAATGAGATTTGTGTATGTAAGTAATGAGATAGATACGTGGTGGTATTCTTGTACTATACGTAGATAATATTTTGTTGGTTGGCAACAATGATGAAATATTGTCAGACGTAAGGGTATGGTTGTCCAAGCAATCATGAAGGACTTGGGAATAGTAAGACACATCCTTGAGGATCAAAGATCTAAGGGATCTCTAGACAAGGATGATGTGCTTATCCCAAGCATCATTCAAGATACTGTCCTAACTCATTTTAGTATGGATACCTCCAAGAAAAGTTTTGCATTTTTCAGTTTTGGAGCAACTCTATCTAAGGAGATATGTTTTGATTATCAAAAGAGATAGAATAGGTAATGGCGGTTCCTTTTGCATTGGCTATAGGAAGCCTCATGTATGCTAAAAATGAGACCAAATATCTGTTATGCTATGGGCATAGTTAGTAGATATCGGAGTAACCCAGGACAAGAAAATTGGATTGCGGTAAAAGCATATATTAGTGCCTGAGAAGGACTAAGGACTATATGCCATTTTACAGGGCAGGCCAGTCTCCTGAGGGTTATATGGATACAGAATTCCAATCAAGATAAGGGCCATATAAAGTATTCCTCAGGGTTTTTGTGTTTACTTTTAGGAGGTTGAACCATTGTATGGAAGAGTGTCGCGCAACGGCTGTGTGATGGACTCCACTTGTTAGGTATGGCTTGGCGGTTTCCAAGACAACTACGGGGTCGTATCAGAGAGACCTCTCTATGTCTACGAATTAAAAATTTAATCCGAATAGAGACCCATCCCTCTAATGACCGTCTCATCGTCGTGTTAATTATTCCAAGTCACAACTTGGCCAAAACCGAGGTCAAGGCCTTGTAACTTTCCGGATTAATTAACCGCGGAAAAGACGACGATTGGACCATCGATTTTTGTGTTTATCGTCGGGGTCCAGTTAGTTAATTATTGTCTAGGATAACTGTTGGTGCAGGTAGCACCTAAGTCGAACCTGGGTTTTGATAATGGCAAAGGGTTCAAAAGTTAAGATGTTATTTTGGTCTAATGTGTTCACTGAGTGTGCAGAAAGAAGTCTTAGCGAAGGGCTGCTGGGCACCTAGCGAACGACTGCTAGGCATCGAAACCCTAAAACATGGCAAAGGGCTGCTAGGAACCTGGCGAAGGGCTGCTAGGAGTCTAAGACCTGGCGAAGGACTGCTAGGCACCTAGCGAAGGGCTGCTAGGAATCTAAGACCTAGCGAAGGGCTGCTAGGCACTTGGCGAAGGACTGCTTGGTACCGAAGACCTGGCGAAGGGCTGCTAGGCACTTGGCGAAGGACTGCTGGGCAAAAGTCCAACCGGAGGAGCTGGTTTTGCAAAAGGTAAACTCTCCTGAGAGGAGTAGGTGAGGATGCGTTCCCCGTCGAGGGAAAAGTAGGCATCGGTTCGACCTAGGGTTCCATTTGGGAGACCCGAAGTCAGAACCAAGACAGCTACGGCTGTAAAAAATTATCTAATACTCTTGCTTTGCTATTTTGGAACTAACCTTGAATGCAGGACCGAAGGAATGTGTTTCTGCAGCTCAGAACGGCCCAAAAGAGAGGGGCAGACAGCTAGGCAAGGCGCCCCTAGTCTCCCGGGCGCCCCCAAGGTCAAGGCAAAACAAGGAAGCAAGAGTTGCTTCGATACTGCAGTAAGCAGGGCGCCCCGGAGGCCCCGGGCGCCCAAGGTCAAAGTAATTGAAGCAAAGTAACCAGAAGCCAACAGACCAAGTCAAGGAGGGCGACCCTAGTGTCCCGGGCACCCCGTCAGCTCCGAGGCCGATTCTGGAGGGATAATCGCTGACCGAGCTTGGATGAGATGTCTCGGATCTGAAGGCACGTGTCAGGCGCCCCCAACGTCCAGGGCGCCCCCAGGATTGCTATAAAAGGAGCTCGACCCCAAGGCTTCAACACATCAATTTTCCAACGCCTTTACACTCTTCGTTCAAGCGCTCTGCTCCGGAAACCTCCGATCTTGAGATTCTAGCACCGACGACGACCCTCTGCTCCGAAGTACGATCCACACCGGGCATCGGTAACGAAGAGTATAATTTTCTTTATTGCACTACTATTGTAACAATCTTTATAAATCTTTACGCATTATAGAATTGCCCACAGTAAACGATCAAGGACCGTGGGCCTTGGAGTAGAAGCCGACCGCGACACCGAACCAAGTAAAAATACGTGTGTTCCGTGTGTTTTGTTTAAATTTCCGCTGTGCATTCTCTTTTCTAATCCGAAACGCTTTCACGATATTCACCCCCTCTATCGTGTTTACTCGATCCAACAAGTGGTATCAGAGCGGGGAAGCTCAAATTTGGTGCAACCACCAATTTGAGTGTTTTTTCAGATTTTTTTTTGAAAATTTTAATTTCTTTTTCCAATCGAATTTTTATCGTTAATCGAGGTTGGTGCAACACCACTCGATAATTTTTTTTATATATCTGTTCTTCCAGCACTGCTAATCCAAGACCAAGTCTTGGGACAGTTCTGTTATTTTTATTCAGAACATCTAAATAGCCATGCAAGAAGGGTTCAGTATAGCCAGACCACCACTCTTCAGTGGGGAGGATTTCTCCTACTGGAAGAGTCGGATGGAAGTCCACCTGAAAACTCAAGTGGACATGTGGATAATTATCCAATCTGGACTGGAAATCTCGAAAAATGCTGAAGGAGTGCCACAATCTTTCAACGAATGGGATACCGCACTGAAAAGAAAGATCGAGGCCGATGCTAAAGCGACTTAAACACTCCAATGCGGCCTAACCAAAGAAGAGCTGAACTGGGTGGGATCATTCAACAGTGCAAAGGAACTCTGGGGTATGTTAATTGAGTTGCACGAAGGAACCTCCGACACCCGAATCAGCAAGAGGGACCTACTGCTAAACAAGATGTACACAATTAAGATGAACGACAGCGAATCTGCAGCCCAGCTCCACGCCAGAATCCAGGAGCTGATCAACGGTCTACATTCAATCGGTTACAAGGTAGAAAACCGTGACTTGATCAGGTACACCCTTAACGCTTTCCCGAGAAACACTTTGTGGGCATCTATGGTAGATGCGTACAAAGTTTCAAGGGATCTATCTAGAATTAAATTAGATGAGTTGTTTTCAGAACTTCAATTACATGAGCAGATTAACTGCACCCTGGCCAAGAAAGGCATTGCCTTTGTTGCAGGTAAAACTGGAAAGATGACCAAGAAGAAGCCCCAACCTGCACCCGAGTCTGACTCAGATTCAGACTCAGAAGACAGCAAAGGAAATCGACCCAAGCTGGTTTGGCTAGCCCGGGACTACTACAAGGAACTAAAAAACCAGACCAACAGAAGGAAATCCAGCCGAAAAAAGGAAGAGCCAGCTGAACCTTCAAATGAATAGACCAAACCAAATGTGACCTGTTACGAATGCAAAAAGAAGGGTCACTACAAGACAGAATACCCCAATCTGAAGGAGATGAAGAAGATAAGAAGGAAGAAGGCCCTTCAAGCAACGTGGGACGAGTCTTCCTCTGAAGAAGAGGAAGAGGCTCCACAGTCGAACCTGCTCGCTCTGACTGCTTCGGAAGAAATCGAGACCGAGTCAGAATCGGAGCCGGATGATGGAAAACTCACATTTTCAGAGGATGGTGAAATCACTGTAAGTGGATTTTCTAGAATTCAATTAACTGAATTAATTGCTTACCTTTCTCGCGACTTGGAAAAAGCCAAAATCTGAGTCGAGTCCCTCCGACAGGAAGTAAAACTCATGAAAGAGGGAGCTGACTCTAGATCATTAACTGAGAAGGTTCAAGAAGGAACCTCTACTCAAGTTGAAAAACTTGAGAAAGAGAACTCCTCCTTGAAAACTCAAGTCAAGGACCTTAGAGCAGCTTTGGAACGATTCACTTCTGGTTCCAAAGGTCTTGATATGATCCTTGGAAAACAGAAGTTCGTTCTAAATCGTTCCAGGTTAGGTTATCGAACCAAGGCGAGACAAAGATCTTACTATGCTGTACTGAATCCGTCTAGACCCAAAGTTCAGGCATGGGTACCCAAACTATGCCTGAACAACCAAGCTGGACCAAATCGATATTGGATCCCCAAGGACATGATTCATATCTTGTCTAATCATTACCGTGGCTTTAGTCCAGGGGGAGCCAACTTAAAAATAATTTTTATAATTAAATGAATCACTTTTCTTGTTTTAAATTTGCATTATTGCTTATCTATTTATTTTCAGCCATTTACCATGCTTAGACTTATGACTGGTTAGACTAAGGACTAAACCAATTAACTGAAATTTGAACAACATAGTATTGGGTGGCGGTGAGATGATATTATGTTAGGGAAGCCTTTTCTAATAAGGTCAAGTATACACTACATGGTCTCTTTAGACTGGTGGAACTAGCCGAAGCTACCGATCCAAGACCCAAACTAGTTAGACCAGAATTTCTCAAAAAGTAATTTTGAAAATAAAATTTCACTAAAAGGCTTTGTCAAGGAAAGGGTTGATGATCCAATAAGGCTACGGCCAAAGAAGGCCTAGTGCCTCGCCAAGACCTGGAAGCCAAGTTTTGAAATTCAAATTCAATTTACTCTGTGTCAAATTCGAATCTAACACAAATTTTCAGTTAATCGTAGATTCAAACATTCTTTTCAAAATAAATTTAAATTGTATTTAAAATATTAATTTAACTTTCTCAAAATTAATCATGATTTTTCAAAATAAAACTTTCTACTAAAACCTGTCTCACAAAAACCCATAAGGTTAACATGATTGATAACTCTAGATTGGGTGAGACAGATTAGGTTGTGAAAATCAATTTAGGCTATTCCTGATTCTAATTGGATCCAAATCAACAAACTCTTTATGTGTAGGAACATAAAGATTTGGATCAATGGATGTTGGATAGCGGGTGCTGCAGATACATGAATGGGGATAAATTGAAATTCACCAAACTCAAGTTCAAGAACCTAGGCTATCAGTAGCATTTGGCAACAATGCTACACTCAAAGTGATTGGCTCAGGTAACATTGAACTCAAATCTGACTTTGTTATTAAAAAGGTGCTTCTGGTTGAAGAGTTTAGATTTAACTTGCTTAGCATAAGTCAATTGTGTGATACTAGCTATGTAGTTACCTTTACCAACTCTAACTGCCTGATTAGAAATTTGCAAGACTCAGAAATCATGCTTAAGGGCTCTAGGAAAAATAATGATTACACTATAAACCTACCCTTAGTACCTAAATGCATGTTAACTCAGTTAGAAGAATCAAACCTCTGGCATAGGAGATTAGGTCACACTAATCTGAGATTAATTTCAAAAATCACCCAACTTGGCCTAATTAAAGGTATACCCAAAATTAAGAACCATGAAAACTTAATATGTGAATCATGCAATCAAGGTAAACAAACCAGGTCTAATCACAAACTAATTCAATCAGATCTAACTCAAACCACACTTGAGCTCCTGCACCTTGACCTATTTGATTCACATGGAGCCAAGTCACTAAGCGGAAACCGGTACTGCTTAGTAATTGTTGATGATTACTCTAGGTTTACCTGGGTTAGGTTCTTAAAAACCAAAGATGAAACCCTAAACTTATTTTGTGATTTTTGTAAGTTAATTGAAAATCAAAACGATGCCAAAATCAAAAGGCTTAGGATTGATCACGGGGGAGAGTTTAAAAATCAACGATTCGATGAGTTTTGTAAGATAAACGGGTATATACACGAATTTTCGTGTCCTAGAACTCCCCAACAAAATGGGATAGTTGATCGAAAAAAATAGAATCTACAAGAAGCCGCTAGGGATATGCTCAATGAATTTAACCTAGCTAACCAATTTTGGGTAGAAGCAATTAGTACGGCTTGTTACATCCAAAATAGGGTCCTAATTAACAAACGACACAATAAAACACCCTATGAATTATACTACCATAGACTTCCAAACCTACATTACCTAAGGGTCTTTGGATGCAAAGTCCATATCCTAAACATCAAGGACTATCTAGGTAAATTCCAGTCTAAGTCAACCCCAGACATCTTCTTAAGATATTCAACAACAAGTAGAGCCTATAGGATTTACAATAAACAAACTAAGAAAATTGAAGAATCAACAAATCTGAAATTTGATGAAGAAATTAATTCAAAATCTGATAATCCAGATCTAAATTCATCAAATACTGATCAAGAAGATAATGAACAAACTGTTGAACCTTTAATTGAACCCCTAAATGAACTAACTATTGAACCAACTATTGAGTCAATTGAACCAATAATTGAACCAACCCAAGTAGTTGAACCAAATACTGAACCAAACCGATCGGCCGGACCTGAGGCTGAACCAAGTTCCAGAAAAACTAAGAAACCCAGACTCAGTCACCCAACTGATCAAATTATGGGTGATCCAACCTTAGGAGTCAGAACTAGGTCCTCCTATAGGAACCTTAGTCAGATTGCACTGATTTCAAAAATTGAACCTAAGACTATAGAGGAAGTCTTACCTGATCCTGATTGGATCATAGCAATGCAAGAAGAGTTAGCCCAGTTTGAGAGGAACCAAGTCTGGGAACTAGTACCTAAACCTGAGGGCAAATCCATTATTGATACTAAGTGGGTTTTCAGGAATAGGCTAAATGATAAAGGAGAAATAGTGAGAAACAAAGCCCGCTTAGTAGCCAAAGGTTCAGTCAAGTAGAAGGGTCAGATTATGACGAAACCTATGCCCCAATAGCTAGACTTGAGTCTATTAGGATGTTGTTAGCCTTTGCATCCCATAAAGGATTTAAACTCTACCAAATGGATGTAAAGTCAGCTTTTCTAAATGGATTTATTAATGAAGAAGTCTATGTAGGACAACCTCCTAGTTTTGAGGACTTAGAAAGACCTGACCATGTTTACAAACTCACTAAAGCACTTTATGGACTAAAACAAGCACCTAGGACATGGTATGAGCGTCTATCAACCTACCTCATCTCTAAGGAATTTAACCAGGGACAAATTGACTCAACCCTATTTATTAAGACCTTAGAAAAGGTCATCTTTATTGCATAAATTTACGTCGACGATATAATCTTTGGATCCACCAACTCAAATTTCTTAAAAGAATTTGTTAAAATAATGGAAAATGAATTTGAAATGAGCTTAGTTGGTGAGCTCAATTTCTTTCTAGGGTTACAAATTAAGCAAACTAGGAATGAAAACTATGTCCATCAATCCAAATATGCTAAGGAGTTAATAAAGAAATTCAAAATGGATAACTCCAAAAGCATAAGTACCCCCATGGCCACAAATGTAAAAATAGATAGTGACCCTGATGGTAAACCAGTAGACCTTAAACTTTATAGAAGTATGATTGGTAGTCTACTTTACCTTACAGCCAATAGACCTAATATCCTTTTTGCTGTAGGAATGTGTGCTAGATACCAAACCTGTGCTAAGGAAACGCACTTAGCAGCCCTAAAAAGAATACTAAGATACGTTAAGGGCACCCTAAGTGTAGGGATTTGGTATCCTAGGACCTCAACTTTTGACTTGTCAGGATACTCGGATTCTGACTATGCTGGTTGTAAACTAGTTAGAAAGAGTACAAGTGGAAGCTGCTAACTGTTAGGAAATAGTCTAGTAAGTCGGTGCAGTAGAAAATAACACTGTGTAGCTCTATCCACAACTGAAACTGAGTATTTTGTCTTAGGAGAGTGTGTAGCCTTAGGAGAGTGTGTGTCACAACTCTTATGGATGATGCACACTCTTAAAGACTTCCAGCTCAACTACACCCAAACTCAAGTCTACATTGACAATATAAGCTCAATTAATCTAACTAAGAATCCAATCCAACACTCCAGAACTAAACACATAGAAGTTAAACACCACTTCGTAAGAGATCACGTAGCCAGGGGTGAGATAGTCCTTAAGCATGTAGACTCAAAATCTAACTTAGCTGATATATTCACCAAACCCTTACCTGAGTTTGAGTTCAGCTCACTAAGAAGACAGTTAGGGTTATGCTTGGTAGAATAGGTTTGCTCTACTTCTGTTTTTTTAAACTGCTTTATTACTTGATTTTAAAATCAATTCCTACTTAATTTTGAAAAATCATTTTCTTTATGCATTTTTTAAAATGATTTTTTTCTTTCGACTTAGTTTTTCTTAAGAAAAATTACCCCCTTTCAAAACTAAGGGCTCTTTCGCAAATGGACTTAGCTTAGGCCCTAACCCTAGAACTGCATGCACCTATAGATCTAGAAGCTAGCATCTCACAAGCACCTTAGGGTACTTTGATTGATAACCTAGAATGGGTTGAGATGCTTAGGTCTTTACCTTAATTCAAGATGCTTTAAGTCAGTGCATCTGCAGTAATTGGGGTACTAAATACAAATTAAACAGTAATCAGGTTAAGTGTCAAGCTTAGAAAATTTAACTTGAACAGAACACTTAACTTGACTAACCCTAGCGAAAACTACTGTTTATAACAGTTAGTAAGTAGCTAATTGGGTTAGACAGGACCCGAAAGAGATAATTCAAATTGATTTGGTTCAGTTTAAACCTTGAATTGGTTCAGTACATCACCTTACTTCTTTTGCTATATTTTTTTACTATATTGTTTTTTTGATATATGGCAAAGGGGGAGAGATTGGAAAGGAGAGAAGGTTTAAATTTTTTTTTGAATTTCAAAACTTTACTCATCTCCTTTTTCAAAAAGTAAAATTTCAAAAAGTAAAATCCCTTAAGTCAATTGTATTAAATTATTTTCAAAATTATTTCTAAGTACTTGACTTAAGCTATTTTCAAAATTTCTCTAAGTACTTAATTTAAATTTCACTAATTTCTATGTTTTAATTTCAAAATTTTCTTGAAAACTTTCTAAAGTGCTAATGAGGTTGGACAATTTTTTCACAACTCAAAAATATGGTAAAAAATTCTTTTTGTATTAAAAACTTCAGAAGAAGTTTAGAAAATTTTCTAAAGTGTGAAAACTAAGTATTTAATTGAAAATTTTCTAAGTGTAAATTCTCTAAGTATAAATTTTCCAAGTACCCAACCCAAAAATTGTTTTTGGAAAATATTTTCTAACTTACATTTTTTAAAAATGTTCTAAGTATTGAAAAATCATTCCTTTTCTTAAAACTTAGAAATTTTTTTTCAAACTTCGCGAACCCTTGAAAAATCTAGGGGGAGATTTGTTCCAGGGGGAGAAAATTAAATTGGCATTTTTACCTGTTATTCCTTAAACTTAACTTTTTGAACTGGGTTACCATAAATCAAAAAGGGGGAGATTGTTGGTGCAGGTAGCACCTAAGTCGAACCTGGGTTTTGATAATGGCAAAGGGTTCAAAAGTTAAGATGTTATTTTGGTCTAATGTGTTCACTGAGTGTGCAGAAAGAAGTCCTGGGGAAGGGCAGCTGGGCACCTAGCGAAGGATTGCTAGGCATCGAAACCCTAAAACCTAGTGAAGGGCTGCTGGAAACCTAGCGAAGGGCTACTAGGAGTCTAAGACTTGGCGAAGGACTGCTAGGCACCTGGCGAAGGGCTGCTGGGAATCTAAGACCTGCCGAAGGGCTGCTAGGCACCTGGCGAAGGACTGCTTGGTACCGAAGACCTGGCGAAGGGCTGCTAGGCACTTGGCGAAGGACTGCTGGGCAAAAGTCCAACCGGAGGAGCTGGTTTTGCAAAAGGTAAACTCTCCTGAGAGGAGTAGGTGAGGATGCGTTCCCCGTCGAGGGAAAAGTAGGCATCGGTTCGACCTAGGGTTCCATTTGGGAGACCCGAAGTCAGAACCAAGACAGCTACGGCTGTAAAAAATTATCTAATACTCTTGCTTTGCTATTTTGGAACTAACCTTGAATGCAGGACCGAAGGAATGTGTTTCTGCAGCTCAGAACGGCCCAAAAGAGAGGGGCAGACAGCTAGGCAAGGCGCCCCTAGTCTCCCGGGCGCCCCCAAGGTCAAGGCAAAACAAGGAAGCAAGAGTTGCTTCGATACTGCAGTAAGCAGGGCGCCCCGGAGGCCCCGGGCGCCCAAGGTCAAAGTAATTGAAGCAAAGTAACCAGAAGCCAACAGACCAAGTCAAGGAGGGCGACCCTAGTGTCCCGGGCACCCCCGTCAGCTCCGAGGCCGATTCTGGAGGGATAAGCGCTGACCGAGCTTCGGATAAGATTTCTCGGATCCGAAGGCACGTGTCAGGCGCCCCCAGCGTCCAGGGCACCCCCAGGAGTGCTATAAAAGGGGCTCGACCCCAAGGCTTCAACACATCAGTTTTCCAACACCTTTACGCTCTTCGTTCAAGCGCTCTGCTCCGGAAACCTCCGATCTTGAGATTCTAGCGCCGATGACGACCCTCTGCTCCGAAGTACAATCCACATCGGGCGTCGGTAATGAAGAGTATAATTTTCTTTATTGCACTACTATTGTAACAATCTTTGTAAATCTTTGCGCATTATAGAATTGTCCGCAATAAACTATCAAGGACTGTGGGCCTTGGAGTAGGAGCCGACCGCGACTCAGAACCAAGTAAAAATACGTGTGTTCCGTGTGTTTTGTTTAAATTTCCGCTGCGCATTCTCATTTCTAATCCGAAACGCTTTCACGATATTCACCCCCCCTCTATCGTGTTTACTCGATCCAACAATAACGAATCAAAATAGTTAACAAACATATATAAAATGACGAGGTAAATAAGCATGGCACAATAAAACATACGAATGGAAAAATGATGCTCGGGAGAGTTATACCTCGCCGTTTACCTCGCAGTCTTCTACCTTATGACCCTCCCCTCCTGGACGTCGTGTGGGCGATGATCTACCAAGACACGGAGTCACCCAAGGCCTTGAATTAATCCTTCCTCTCCTCCTTACTTTGCGCCAAAATACCAAACCCTAGGGTTAGGGTTTGGCTCACCGCCGGCGACCCTTCAAGGAGATGATGATGAAGTTGAGAAGAGGAGCACCTGTCCTTCACCACAACCCACGCCAACCTCTCTGTTCGCCTCCTATCTCATGGCCAAGAGCTTGCAAGGAGGATGAAGTTCCGTCGGCCTCTCTTTTTTTCGGCGACAAACACCAAAGGAAAAACCCTCCCTCGTCGGCACGCCACCCTCCTTCCTCCTCCACTTCCGTGCGCCACAAAGGTGAAGGGAGCTTCTCCTTGTCCTATGAAGATCGCAGCAGAGGATGTAGAAGAAGAGAGTGGAAGAAGAAGAGAAGAGAGGCTTCTTTCCTCCTCCACCGGCGGTGCCGACCTTTCCCACTTGCGCCGCCGAGTTCTCCTTCCTCCCTTCTTGCCGTGCGCCACCAAGGGATGAAGATGACTCCTCCCTTGCTCTATGATCGGCAGCAACCTTGAAGGAGAGAAGAAAACCAAAGAAAGAAGAAGGGTTTAGCCCTTCTCTTCCACCGGCCGCCGACGCCCTAGGTGAGAGAGGTTTTGGGAGAGAGAGGTAAGGGTTTTAATTAATTGGAAAATTCCAATTAATTGTGGATTAATTCATTTACACCATTTCAGGACTCCTATGGGGTATTTATAGGGCTAAGATAAGGACCATGAGGAGGAGTTGGTTCTTGACCCGCTAATGGATCCAAACCCGATCCATTAATGGTGATACATTCCACTAAAGGATCCCATTGTAGTTCCTCACCAACCCCCATATTTTCATATGGGCTCCACATATTACGAGTCATCCATCTCCCTATGTTTATGATATCGTATGCCCGATAATTAATTTAATTTACTGATAATTAAATTAATTATCCTATTGATCCTTGATTAGTACCACTCAACCTTTTCATCATGTCGGACCATAGTCCACTTGCAAGATTTGTCATGACGATCCTTTTGAGCTCACCAAGGGGGCATCATCATCCCGACTCACCAGGACACAAATTCCGTCAATAATCATGACACACTATATAATTAATATTATCTCCCAACTTACCGGGCCTATCGATCTAACAAAATAGATCTCGCTCATTGGTAAATCAAAGAAATAATAATTAATAATATATTCCAGTCATTATTTCAGGATTAAGAGATCGTACTCCATAATATTATCCGAGGTCTAATCCAATTTACTTAGTCAGTACAAAATTGGATGACCTCTCTTTTGGTCCTACTCAATGCACACAAAGTACACTAGTGTAATTTTATGGTTAAGATAAACCACACCTAATTACACTACAACCATCCTAATGGTTTGTCCAACTCCATCTTGGTTGTGAGCCTCTTTCTTATGCTTCAACAAGGAACCTGATAACATGATCTTCTGTGCGACACCATGCACCATGTTATCTACAATGCCAAGCATCAGACAGTTTGTGCACATACTAATATAAACATGCACTATGTGATTTTGTGATTCTCTTTAAAATGTAGATGTATCCTAACCAAAAGGCAAGACTTTTAGTATACATCCTAACACCACCATGGAAGCTGGATGGTTGGCAGTCTCTCAGACAGCCAAAAGAGCTACATGGTTCAGGAACCTCAAGATGGACTTCGATGTAATTTTGGTTTGCTCAGGGCTATCACATTTTGTTGTGATTAAAATAGTACAGTTGCAAACTTGAAGGAATCATGAGTTCATAAGGCAAGTAAACACATAAAGCGTGAGTACCATCCAGGAGAGGAATAGTTCTTGTTGGCTAGATTACATCAGAGGATGACCTAGGGAGATCTTTTCACTAAGGGCTTGGTAGTGAGAGCTTTTAGGCATGTGAAGGATAAAAGGGTCAGATGTATGGCATTTTAAAAGCAGCAAAGTCATTGAGTATAAGTGGGAGATTGCTAGGATGTATATTTAATGCTTTGCTTTTGGATAAAATACATCTATATTTTGAAAGACAATCGCAAAATCACACGGTGTATATTTATATTAGTATATACACAATGTTAAATACGACCAACTAAAAACTGGTAGAATAAATTTTTCGGAGTATTTACATGGAAAAAATTGGGATTTATCGGACTAGGAAAATAGTTTAAGGTGAATTCTTAAACTTCGAAGGATTAAATTGCTTGATATTTAATCCTAAAAGTCTAAACTAAAAATATATCTTAAAAATTGAGGACGAGCTTTGAGTTTTGGCTAAAGCTAAGGGGTTAAGAGGATAAAATATCTAACCATAGAGATTTGAGGTGTATTATATAAATTTACAGGGTTTAAACAGTTAAAAACCCAACTCTAAAGGCATGATTTTGATTTCATGAAGTTGAGGGACTTTTCTGCAAAAAGACCATCCTTTTATAAACTCTTCTCTTCTCTCATGCCCTAAAACTTCCACTCAGCCCTTCCTCTCCCCTAAGCTTCACGAATCCATCGTCGCGCCTCCCTCTCCCGTGCTCTTCTCCCTCGAGATCACATGGACGCTGTCGACCCCTCTCCGGCCGTGAGCAAGAGTGCCATACTTCGGTGTGTTTCCGTCTTGTCTCTCATCTCCACATCATCGAGCTTCTCTTCCGTTTTCCCTTCCGTCGTTGCCGACATCGCCACACTGCCCTTCACCGACGCCGATCGATTATTAGGCACCAGAGGCTGCTGCCTTTTCCCTTGTACACGCTAGCATGCCGGTGGTGTAGTCTCTCCTTGCACTACCCTAAATCGTGGCCCTCCCTCATTGCGATTCTTGTTCTTCTCCTGATCCAGAATCGAGCCTAACACTCATCGCATGTCATACTTTCTGGCACAAATCTCAGGTAAAGTTTGTATGTTGTTAATTGTACCTATGGGCTTTGTCGATTGATGATGGGTGGTAGTATAAATCCATTTTTGAGATCATTTTGGTAATCTGTGGTTAATGAAGTGGACTGGAGCTTTAGGGATAGTTCTGTTTTGGTTGTTTTATGGTGTAGTTGCAGTGGAGTACACGGTTGGGGATGTGTTGATCGATTAGGTTGCTGTAAATTGTAGTGCTGATAGAGATTTCATTTTTGGAGTTGTGTCCTGCGGTGATGTTGGTTTTGGCAGGTGCTTTTGATCTTGTGAGATGCTGTGGCTTGAAGGCTTTGATGTGGGATTTGTTAGAATATGGAAATCCCAATTTTGTTTAGTTGTTCTGTTCTTGGAAAATTTGGATTTCTGCTGTGGGTTTTGATTTGGATGAGATGATGTGGTTTGGATTAGGCTGCGATTGGTTGTTTACGATCTTGAGGATGGTGGTGTGGTTGATTCTCCGATCTTGCCGTGCATTTTCTTGGATACGAATAGGCTTTTGGTTTATTAATCTTGGATGGTCGATTTGTTTGTGTTGGGCCTGTGAATTGCAAAGATTTTGGGATGGGTGGTTTCAAATTGTGCATAGAGATGAGATGTTTACCGTGAACTGTTGGAAATGGCTTCCGTGCTTATGTGAATTGGTGAGGAATGGTGTAAATCAATGAGGAAATGATTGTTGTTCATTTGATAAGGATTTTGGTGACTGGTGTAATTCTTGAGTTGGACGGAATGGTTGTCTAGTTTTGTTTACCTTTGATCCTAGGTATTGTACCATGGATAATGTAGAGTGGTTGGTTGAGCTTGGGATTCGCGCCATGTAGACATGTTTGGAGTTAAGGAAAATTGGCTTGAATTTCATGGTAATGTATTACCTTTGGGATGGTCTTTAATAGGTTGTAGTTATGTTGTAAGTTGACATTTATTATTGTAGCTAAACATTATGTCATTGATACAGGGCATTGATTGGGTTTATCATTGCTGATTATCGGACTGAAGGTTCTTTTCTGATATGGGCATCTCTCTTGAGGTGGGTACCTCTGACTTATCTCTTTTGATATTGTCATATTGCTATGCATGGTTAGTTATAAATAACAGTAAGTTTATACGTTATATCTGCCTTACTATACCTCTATTAATATTTGTTGTTTATTCTTGATATGATCTCCCTAGACTTTCATATAGTCTCTATGGTGTTGGTGGAGGAAGCACCATATCGAACCATGTTTTGATATTGGCAAAGGGTTCAAAGTTAAGTATTATTGGTGATCTATCAATGATACTCCAGTGTGCAGGAAAAGTCCTAGTGAATGGTTGCTAGGCACCTGGCGAAGGACTGCCAGGAAATAAAGTCCTAGTGAAGGGCTGCTAGGCACCTGGCGAAGGACTGCAAGGAAACAAAGTCCTAGCGAAGGGCTGCTAGGCACCTGGCGAAGGACTGCCAGGATACAAAGCCCTAGCGAAGGATTGATAGGCACCTGGTGAAGGACTGCCAGGATACAAAGCCCTAGCGAAGGACTGCTAGGCACCTGACGAAGGAATGCCAAGATACAAAGCCCTAACGAAGGAATGCTAGGCACCAGGCGAAGGACGGCTTGGTACTGAAGACCTAGCGAAGGACGGCTAGGCACCTGGCGAAGGATTGCTGGACAAAAGTCCAACCGGAGGAGCCGGTTGGCATCAGGTAAATTCTCCTGAGAGGAGTAGGTGAGGACGCGTTCCCCGTCGACGGAACAGTAGGCGTCGGTTCGACCTAGGGCTCCATTTTGGAGACCCAAAGTCAGAACCAAGACAGCTAAGACTGTATAAATCTAACATATTATTGCTCTATGTTATTTTGGACTAACCCTGGATGCAGGACCGAAGGAAAGAGTGTCTGCAGCTCAGAGAGCCTCAAAGGAGTGAGGCAGAAGCTGAGTAGGGTGCCCGTAGTGTCCCGAGCCCCCCTAAGGTGAATACAAAAAGAAGAGCAAATGTACACTTCGACAGCTTATGGGCGGGGCGCCCCCGTGCTCCTGGGCGCCCCCATGCTCCCGGGCGCCCCGGATGGTCCAGGCGCCCTCAGCTCAAGCTAACGAAGCGGAAGCCAGCGAGAAGCCAACGGATAAGAGTCAACCCTGGCGCCCCCAGCATCCCGGGCGCCCCCGTCAAAGTCTGATCCTGAGTTTGAAGGGATCAGAGCTGACCGAGAGGAACTCAGATCAGTTGACACGTGGGGGGGGGTGCCCCCGACGTTCCGGGCGCCCCCAGGGGCTATAAAAAGGCCCTCGACCCCAAGGCTTTTCACGATCAAGTTTTCCAACGCATTCATGCTCTTCTACTCCCGCGCTCTGCTCCGGAAACCTCCCGACTCGAGATACAAGCACCGACGACGTCCCTCTGCTCCGAAAATACAATCTACACCGGACGTCGGTAACGAAGAGCTACTTTTAAGTTTACTGTACTATTCTTGTAATACATTTTGTAAACTGGTTTTGCGCACATATAGAATTGCCCATAGTAAACGGTCAACGACCGTGGGCCTTGGAGTAGGAGCCGACTGCGACTCCGAACCAAGTATAAGATCTTGTGTTCGCGTTTTGTGTTTATTACTTCCGCTGCGTAATTTCTCTAACTCTAATCCGAACGACTTACGATATTCACCCCCCCTCTATCGTTTCTCTCGATCCAACATATGGTTGCCATGTGTATATACGTGCATCGATATAGTGATATGTCCTCTTGCATTTTGACATTGATGGATCACAAGTTACTTTTTCAGTATACCTAGTAGGTTACTTGTATCCCATCATATAGGATTCAGACCTATACCTAGCACACTAAGGTGATAGATGAGGACTTGGTAGATGTTGTATTTGTTAGTGTCATGCACCATCCTTGCGTTGTTGCATGCTGACGATCATCGGCTCCTATGTAGTCTGAGCTCATCACCAGTTACATGAGGATATGCACACACACCCACTCAAGGGTATTGACTACTATAGAGTGTGTGCATTTGCCCTGTATTGCTACATTCGACCACTATTTGGAGGGTGGTTCCGGGCGTGGTAGAAGCCATGGATCCCTTCTTGTCCTGAGACACAAGAAGATGAGAGCGAGACTCCTCCATTGCTTGGGGTAGGAGGGTGTCCTTTACCAGCATCCTGTCCACTCGGTCACTCAGGAGCAGTGATAACAGGGTGCATACAGTTGTCATATTTCTACCCACTCGGATGCTCATTTATGACAGGTGGACGATGTTCTGACTGGTGTCAGGGGTGACGCATATCATTGCACCATGTGCATATTTTGCCTCGTGCATTGTTTGCTGCATTTGATTTCTGCACTTGATTGACATGCATATACTAGAGACTTGTTTACCTTGGATTATGTGTTATACTTATTCCATAGGGATTTATTTCACCCCTCTGCAGGATAGATGGATTCTGGTATGTACCTTCATTCAGTATCTTCAGTGTATACTCTTTTCTATTGTTCATATGAGACTGTATCAGCGTGACTCTTATTGTTAGTATAACTTACTATGCATATCTGTTAGGTATCCGCTGATTTCGTTCGGACTCACACCGTTGCCTATGTTTTTATTTCAGGTTGAGATACTTGGAGTCGCCAGAATGGCCCAGCAGCCAATCCCTGCCCATCGCGACGACATGATTTTGTTTTGTACTTTGTAGTTCATTTGTTTTATATTTCATTTAGCAAGTTGTATATGTCATATGAGTGCGTCGTGTCCCTAAGGGGTTTTTGTATTGGTTGTTTCATCGTAAGTCGGATCGGTCCGCAGTTAGGTATGATTTACTTGTTGTTATGGTTATGTTATGTATTGATTTTGAGGTCTGAGGCCAAATATATATTGTGTGGGTTGTTTGAATATTGTATGTATGTGTAAATTGTCTGCCGGACAGGGGAGGTGTTGACCGATTTTCTATTGGATCAGTGGCTCCTGGGTCTCGGGGCATGACAATTTATTTTTGGTATTAGAGTGAGGTTGTCAGATACCTTGAGGACTTGTGGATTTATGGTGTCTTTCTAATACCAATTTATTTTGGTATCAGAGCATAGGTTTGTGATGCCTACTTGTTTTACGAGTCTTGTCGGATTTGTTCGTAGTAGTTTTCTCGATGTGGTTGTCTGGGACTTGACGCTCTGGGACTTCTTCAGGCAACAGGTATTTCTTCTGATTTCTTGTATCCCTTATCCTGGTTAGGTAGGATTAGGAATTCTCTCATGTTATTGGATCTTGTTACTATTCTTGTATATGTAAGTATGGTTAGTAATTCTCTCATGTTATTGGATCATGTTACTATTCCTGTATATGTAAGTATGGTTAGTAATTCTCTCATGTTATTGGATCATATTATCATTCCTGTATATTAAGGTATGGTTAGGAATTCTCTCATGTCATTGGATCATGTTACTATTCCTGTATATGTAGGTATGGTTAGTAATTCTCTCATGTTACTGGATCATGTTACCATTCCTGTATATTAAGGTATGGTTAGGAATTCTCCCATGTCATTGGATCATGTTACTAATCCTGTATATGTAGGTATGGTTAGTAATTCTCTCATGTTACTGGATCATGTGACCATTCCTGTATATTTAGGTATGGTTTGGAATTCTCTCATATTGTTGGAACATGTTACTATTCCTGTATATCAGGGTATATTTAGGAATTCTCTTATGTTATTGGATTATGTTTCCATTCTTGTATCTTTAGGTATGGTTAAAATTTCTCTCATATTATTGGATCATGTTATTATTCTTGTACCCATCTAGTAACTTGGTTAGATCTGATGACTTAAAGTCAATCAGTTTATAGTAATCATAGTCAGGATCGACTATGAAGGAGATTAGTTTGTTGGATCGATAGAATATGATAGAAGGGGGGGTGAATATCGTAAATCGTTTCGGATTTAGAGAGAGAATGCACAGCGAAAAATTAACACGAAAACCAAATGCGAACACAAGGATTTACTTGATTCGGAGTTGCGGTCAGCTCCTACTCCAAGGCCCACGGTCGTTGACCGTTTACTGCGGGCAATTCTATATGTGCGCATAATGTTTACAGCAGAATATCACAGTTGTAGTACAGTAAACTGAAACATAACACTCTTCGTTACCGATGCCTGGTGTGGATTGTACTTCGGAGCAGAGGGTCGTCGTCGACGCTTGTATCTCGAGATAGGAGGTTTTCGGAGCAGAGAGCTTGAGTCGAAGAGCGTATTGGCGTTGGAAGAATGTGTTGAGAAGCCTTGGGGGTCGAGCTCCTTATATAGTGAGCCTGGGGGCCCCCGGGACGTTGGGGGCGCCCTCCACGTGTCACTTGATCCGGCAAACTCTCGGTCAGCCATTATCCCTCCAAGATCCGGCTGAGGTTTGACGGGGGCGTCCGGGACGTAGGGGGTGCCCGGGTTGACTCGGTCCGTTGGCTTCTCGCTGGCTTGAACTCTATCCGCTTCGTTAGCTTGGACCCAAGGCGCCCGAGGCATCCGGGGCGTCCGGGAGCATGGGGGCGCCCCACCCAGTGAGCTTCCGAAGTGTATTCTTGCTCAACTCTTGTTTGTCTTTTACTTGGGGCGCCCGGGACCTCCCGGGCGCCTAACACAGCTACTGCCTCTCTCCTTTGAGGCGTTCTGAGCTGCAGAAACTCATTCCTTTGGTCCAGCATCTAGGGTTAGTACCAAACATGATAAAGCAAGTATGTTAGTGAGTCTTACAGCCGTAGCTGTCTTGGTTCTGACTTTGGGTCTCCCAAAATGGAACCCTAGGTCGAACCGACGCCTACTGTTCCCTCGACGGGGAACGCGTCCTCACCTACTCCTCTCAGGAGAATTTACCTATTGCCAATCGGCTCCTCCGGTTGGACTTTTGCCCAGCAGTCCTTCGCCAGGTGCCTAGCTGTCCTTCGCCAGGTCTTCAGTACCAGGCAGTCCTTCGCCTGGTGCCCAGCAGTCCTTCGCCAGGTCTTCGGTTCCAAGCAGTCCCTCGCCTGGTGCCTAGCAGTCCTTTGCTAGGTCTTCGACTCCTAGCAGTCCTTCGCTAGGTGCCCAGCAGCCCTTCGCCAGGTCTTAGGGTTCCGATGCCTAGCAGTCCTTCGCTAGGTGCCTAGCAGTCCTTCGCTAGGACTTCAATCTGCACACTCAAGTAGCATGTTAGATAAACATAACATCTTAACTTNAAAAAAGATTTCCGCATTTTTAGTCGTGCATTAGAGTCAGAAGTAGACAAAGTAACGATCCGTCTAAGGCAGAGAAGGCGGGTCGCTACAGGTGGTATCAGAGCAGTTCCCATTCTCCAGCATCACACACACATCAGCATCAACCTTGCCGTCTTCAAGTAAGAAAGCTTTAAGTTTCAGTTTTTCTATTGCTCCTTTACTTAATTCAGTATAGAGAAATGCTTAAGTACTTACTCATATGTGCATAGAACAAGGAAGCATGTTTAATACCTTAGTATCACGGAATCATGTTTAATCCCTAGAATGGATATTAGAGAAATGCTTAAGTACTTACTTGATTTGCCCAAAAGTAAGTTTTGGGATTATGGCACGCAGGTGCTTGATAAAAGTTTTGAGTAAGACCAAGGTCTTACTAAGCCCTAGAACGAGTTCTAGGACTAAGAAATGAGATAAGAATCAAGACCAAGGTCTTGTTATATCCTAAAGCAAGTTTGGGAACATTACCATTAAGTGTTAAGTTATACATTTGAGGACGTCCTAGAAAGGCCCAAAACGAGGAGCAAGCTCCTAGAAGGCAAGAAGCGTACCTCATTCAGTAGGAGAAACTGAAGCCAGGGAACTTCCCAGGCACAAGCAAACCATGGATGCTTAAGCATGGTTCAAAAACGTTGGAAAGAATAGTAGGGGCTACTGGACTGGCATGAGGTAGAGAATATAAAGTGTGCATCTTTCTGCCTTACGGGAGATGCTAGAATATAGTGGAAGAGAGTCAAGGCCAAGAGAAATGTCAGCCAGATGACATGGGCCGACTTCGAGACTGAGTTCTTCGAAGAATACTCTCACATGCAAGTAACCAACAAGCATTATGATGAATTCACGGAGTTCAGAAAGGAGAACTATCCGTGGATGAAGCAGTGAAGATGTTTAAGCGGTTAGCTCATCTGTGCCCAGAGCTAGTTAGCACAGAAAAAGAGATAGTTAGGCTAATGCTCAAGATGTTAAGGCCTGAGATAGCGTTAAAGGGGGCTAGCGGTGTTAAGAGGCTGCAAACCTCGGAGGAACTAATAAGTAGTGCTTTGATCACTGAGCACTACTTAAACAGTATAAAGGCCACCAGAAAGGTTGAACGATGAAGTTCTTAACAACCTTACCGTCAGGGGAAGTAATGGCCTCTACTGAGAGGCTAAGGGCAGTATCGATCTAGATTTCCAACTGAGAGCTCTACAGTGACTTGGTAGTCCTTGAGATGAAGGATTACGATGTCATTTTAGGAATGGACTTCTTGAGCAAGTATAATGCTTCTATAGACTGCCGCAAGAGAAAAGTCAAGTTCACACCAGAAGCAGAACCTTCATTTGAGTTTATTGGAGACCCAAGGAGAAAGATAAATAGGTTCCTATCTACCTTACAAGCTCAGAGAATGTTAGAGAAGGGGTGCTCTGGTTTTTCTAGCTCATATAGTGGATGCGAGTCAAGGAGAAGGATTGAAGAGAGAAGAAGTGAGGGTAGCCTGTGACTATCCTGAGGTGTTTCCTGAAGAGTTACCAGGACTTCCTCCCAATCGGGAAATTGAGTTTGAAATTGAGTTGGCCCCAGGAACCCACCCAATTTCGAAGGCACCTTATCGCATGGCACCAGCAGAACTGAAAGAATTACAAGAACAATTGCAAGAGCTGCTTGACGAGGGTTTCATCCGCCCTAGTCATTTACCGTGGGGAGCTCCTGTACTGTTTGTCAAGAAGAAAGATGGATCTATGCGAATGTGCATAGATATCAGAGCTTGAATAAGGCAACCATCAAGAACAATACCCCTTCCTAGAATAGATGATTTATTTGATCAACTCAAAGGGGCTACAGTGTTCTCGAAGATAGATCTGCGTTCTGGGTATCATCAGTTAAAGGTTAAAGAAAGTGATATCCCCAGGACGGCTTCAGGACAAGATACGGCCACTACGAATTTGTAGTAATGCCTTTTGGAGTAACCAATGCTCCAGCAGTCTTCATGGAGCTGATGAACCACATCTTCAGGGAGTATCTCGATAAATTCGTCATTTTATTTATTGATGATATTCTCATATACTCACAGACTCCAGAAAACCATGCTACACACTTGAGGATAGTGCTGCAGATCCTTCAGCAGGAGAAGCTCTATGCAAAATTCTCAAAGTGTGAATTTTGGCTAGATCAGGTGACCTTCCTAGGTCACATTGTATCTAAAGAAGGCATTCAAGTTGATCCAGCCAAGATAGAAGCAGTCAGCAACTGGTGTAGAACCAAGAATGCCAGTGAAATCAGAAGCTTCTTAGGCCTGGTAGGATATTACAGAAAATTTGTGGAGGACTTTTCCAGGATAGCCTCTCCACTCACAGCCTTGACCAGAAAGGACAAGAAGTTTGAATGGTCAGATAAATGAGAGCACAGTTTTCTAGAGCTGAAGAAGAGACTGACCAGTGCTCCCATCCTGACTGTTCCAGAGAGTGACAAGGCCTTTGACATCTACAGTGATGCATCCAAGATGGGCCTTGGAGCTGTCCTCATGCAAGACGGTAAAGTAATAGCATATGCCTCCAGACAGCTCAAGGACTATGAGAAGAATTACCCTACCCACGACCTTGAGCTAGCAGCTGTGGTTTTCGCACTGAAGCTCTGGAGACACTACCTGTATGGAGTGCAGTGCAGAATCTTCACAGACCATCAAAGTTTGAAGTACTTCTTCACTCAGAAGGACCTGAATATGAGGCAGCGCAGGTGGCTAGAGTTGGTCAAAGATTATGACTGTGAAATCCTCTACCACCCAGGTAAAGCTAATAAAGTGGCAGATGCACTGAGCAGAAAATCCTGTGCAGCACTGATGTCCCTATCATCACTGTCTCTACCGCTTCAGAAAGAAATAAAGGATTTTGGAGTCGAGGTAATAATTGGGCAATTTTCTGCATTGACCCTAGAGTCAACCCTGCTTAAAGATATACAAGAAAAGCAAGATCAAGACCCAGAGATCCAGAAGATCAAGCAGGGGATCCAAGAGGCAGAAAATTCAGAGTTTCGAGTATCAGACAGTGGCATCCTCTATCTTGGAGACCGCCTTTGCGTCCCCAATGATGAGGAACTAAGAAAGAATATTCTAGAAGAGGCCCACAGTACCCCATACTCTATGCATCCTGGTTCTACCAAGATGTACCAAGATTTAAAGAAGAGGTTCTGGTGGTCCGGACTCAAGCGAGACGTGGCCAGATATATCAGTACCTGCTTGACCTGGCAGAGAGTCAAAGCGGAACACCAGAGACCAGGAGGAGTTCTACAGCTACTTCCCATTCCAGAGTGGAAGTGGGAAAAGATATCCATGGATTTCATCACAGGTCTTCCAAGAACCACCCATGGACACGATGCAATATGGGTGATAGTGGACAGATTGACCAAGTCTGCCCGCTTCCTAGCCATCAAGTTATCGCATTCGGTAGAGCAGTTAGCACAGCTTTACGTGAAAGAAGTAATCAGGCTTCACGGAGTTCCGAAGTCGATCGTTTCTGACAGAGATGGGCGGTTCATCTCCCATTTTTGGAGGTGTGTTCACGACGCCCTAGGCACCAGACTTCAGTTCAGCACAGCTTTCCATCCCCAGACAGATGGACAAACAGAGAGAGTAAATCAGATTTTAGAAGACATGCTCAGGGCTTGTGCGTTGGACTTTAAAGGTAGTTGGTGCAAATTTCTGTGCTTAGCTGAGTTTGCCTACAACAATAGCTATCAGGCCACCATCAGGATGGCACCTTATGAGGCATTGTATGGCAGGAAATGCAGATCACCCATATGTTGGCAAGAAGCTGGTGAGAAGAAAGAGATGGAGTCAGGACTAGGCAGCCAGACTGAGCTTATAGATGAGACCACTCAGGCTATCCAGACGATCCGCCAGAGGATTGAGACTGCCCAGAGTAGACAGAAAAGTTATGCTGACACACGCCGTAGGCCACTTGAATTCCAAGTTGGAGATTCAGTATTTCTCAAGGTCGCCCCTATGAAGGGAGTGATGAGATTTGGCAAAAATGGCAAGCTGAGTCCTCGCTACATAGGACCCTACAAGATTATAAAGAGAGTTGGGAAGGTAGCCTATGAGCTGGACTTGCCAGAGGATGTGTCAGCTATCCACAGTACATTCCATGTCTCCATGCTAAAGAAGTGTATTCACGACCCTAGCCAAGTGATTCAGCCTCAGTCAGTACAGATCCAAGAAGATCTTAGTTATGAGAGCAGACCGACACAGATAGTGGACAAAGCAGTTAAAAGATTAAGAAACAAAGAAGTGCCACTAGTGAAGGTCATCTGGCAGAATCAAAAGCATGAAGAGGCTACTTGGGAACGTGAGGACAGCATGAGAGAGAGATATCCAGAATTATTCTAAGTTCGAGGACGAACTTTTCATAAGGTATGGGGGATTGTAACGCCCCAAAATTCCCATTTTTAGTTCTTAAAGTCCTTAGAATTATTTAAAAATGGTTTAGAAATATTCTAGATATTTTTAGGGATTTTTAGAATATTTTTATGGAATTTTCCGAGTCCGTTGAGTATATTTAAAAAAGGAAAAACGTTTAAGGGCAGCAAGGGGTTCGAACTCACGACCACCGGAAGAGCAAGCACGCGCGTGACCAGCTGGGCTGGTCGATTTTGTTGAAATAAATTGGGCGAAACAATAGATAAGGTATAGTTAGGTAAATTCGCCCCATAAGTATAAATAGATAGTTAAAGAGAGAAATTTTATTTTTTCTCAACCTAAACCCTTTCTCCCCCTCGCCCAACACCTTGCGCCGACTCCTTTCCCCTCTCCTCTCTTGGGCGACACCACACCAAGGCCTAGAGGGCCGGCCAAGGCTCTCCTCCAAGAGATTTTCCTATATTCGGAATCCCCGCGACGAGAGGAACGCATAGGCGCGAAGAAATCTCCGAGATCTCAATTTTCTTCCGAGCCTAGACGTCAATCTTGGTTGTAAGTCCAAGATATCAAGGTAAGTACTGCTCACCTGCAGTAAGAGGCGGTTTTTCCGCAAGAATTTCCCTTAAAAGTTTTTAAAAGAGATATTTACTTCTTGTTAAGATTTTTGCATGTGATCTTAGTTCATTATATGCTTATATATTTTATTGTGTGCCCTATATGAGGTTAGGGTCCATGAAAAGCTATGAGAAAAGAAAAGAGAAGATAAAGATAAGAAAAGAAAAGGCCAAGGCCTTAAGAAATCCCCAAAAGTCAAAACTTAGGGATTTTAGCACGCAAGGTGCTCGAGAAAATGCCAAGGCATTTACAGATAAGAATGAAAAGAAAAAAAAAGCTATTTTATTTTCTAAGGCCAGTACCCGGCGTCCAAGGGCGTCGTTAAAGAAATCCAGGTGTCCAATTCCAAGGTCTTGGCCCTGGTAGACCAAGGTCTGCTCTATTAGGATTGGTGGCTCGCTACCCCAACCTTTTAGGGAACGCGCATCAGATGGTACTTACGTCTTCAGTGGATCCAAGTGATTATTATTTTCAAGTATATGCTTTAGCAAAGTTTCTAAAGTTTAAAGAGTTTTCAAAAAGTTAAAGAATTGCTAAAGTTTCAAGTTGAGCCAAGAAAAGTAAATTGAGATTTATTAATGCTTGAGTATGCATGTTTTGAGTTATACATGTTCTTAGTTTTCTTTCAAGCATATAAGTATCTCATATGATTTTCATATTGTTCAAGAAGCATGTTTGCACATTTCGAGATTTTGTGAGCTAGATAGTACTTACTAAGCTTTTTGCTTACTAGTTGCATTTCCTCTTACTGCAGATAAAGGTAAAGGTAAGCAATTCTGAAGGAAGGCGACGAGGCGGTGCTGAGTAAAGTGTGTGTGGTGGCTAATTTTGGAGAGATCCTTGAGACGAGACAATTTAGTTATTTGAATTACAATGTTTTAGTTTATTTAAATTTCATGTTCTTGCTTTATGGAGTTTAGCGAACATTTAAGCTTTGGATAGTTTTACATGCTCAATTTCTTAGAGTAAAGATTCCATGTCATTTCATTTAGCATACATATCCTTATGATTGCATTGGATGAGTAGAAGTGTGAGTAGTTTGAAATATTGATACTTTGTTAGAGAAATAGATGCATGTGCCAAGATAGTATTAATTTCCCTTTGAATCAAGTTTTTATTGCTTAAGTATATTTAGAAAAGTTGCTTTCTCATTTGATTATGCCTTAGGGATGTTTCAGAATTTTGTGTGATGAGTATCAATGGTTAGAAGTTAAGTTTGGTACAAACTCTAGCTTAAAGTCTATGTAGATTTTTCATAACTTGCTAAATTCCGCAAAAGTCCTAAATTCAAGTTTATGGATTCGTTTTGATTGGCTAAATTGTTCAGAAGACTGGTATAGAGTATAGAAATGGTGTTGTGTCTTGTTATGGCTTGAATCTATAAATTTGGTGGCTTTTGGAAACTAAGTTTCGAATCTGAATATTCAGATTTCAGGCGTACCAGTCGACTGGTACAGTACCAGTCGACTGATATCCGCAAGCTGAGTTGAGCGAGGCAAGTTTCAATAAGTATGTTCTTACGAGTTTTTGAGAAAGAAAGTGTGACACGGTATCATGCATGACTATTTAAGTTAGAATATCATTCTCAGATAGATTAAAAAGAAAAAAAAAAGATTTCCGCATTTTTAGTCGTGCATTAGAGTCAAGAAGTAGACAAAAGTAACGATCCGTCTAAGGCAGAGAAGGCGGGTCGCTACAAGATGATCGCAAAGCCCTTCAGCGAGAGAGAAACTCGCAGGAAGAAGAAAGAGCTCGTAGGAACCCTCTCAGAACCGCACGCGCGCACTCACAAGAGGAAGAAGGAGATGTGGAAGGCTCTCGTACGAAGTGAAGAGACGCAAGGTAGTGAGGTTCGGCGCTAGGGTTCGGCAATGAGAGGTTTTTCGTGAAGTTATTTGGTTGGTGGATCGGTCCACCAACCAGACTTTAATGCGATTGAATGGATCACCGTTCGATCTGAGAACGTCCAGACCGATCAGGCTCTGGCTTGATCGGACTGGCCTGGTCCTGATCGGTCGGGTGACCGATCAGGCAGGATCCTGATCGGTCGGGTGACTGATCAGGCAGGATCCTGATCGATCGGCTGATCGATCAGGAAGCGAACAGTAGGGTTGGATGATATTTGAGAAGCCCTCCTGATTGATTTGTGGACCGATCACCACAGGGTGCCAGATCGGTTCGGGGACCGATCCAGGCTAGCACAGAATGTTTGGTCAGATTTTCGTTAAGTCTCTGTGATGCCTCTGATCGGTCTGTGAACCGATCCCAACAGGATGCAGCCAGATCGGTCCGGGGACCGATCAACCCTATGCCTGATCGGTCCAGTGACCAATCAGGGTTCCTGATACTCCCAGATACGATTTGAAACTTTCAGTTTCAGGCATTTACGCAATTTCTGAGGGAATCTGATGCCAAATATCAATCTTAGGGGTGACCCCTTGACTAAAATTGATCCCTAAACAAGGATCAAAGGTCCTTATGGTTTGAACAAACACTTTGCTCCATCCAAGTGGAGTCAAACTCAATCAACAATCATTCAAACAAGTTTTAACCAAGATTGTGCCAAAATCAAGTTTCCAATCAAGTTTTCTTGATTGGAATGTCCAAGTATGATCATGGAGCCAAATACATATATGTTATGCATTGGTTTTCCCCATACTTGGTCACCGAAGTGATTTTTATCTCGTCAACTTAATTTCTCAAGGGATGCATTGACATTTTGAGAAATTGAGTTGATCCTAGCATCTCACCCCATTTCTAGCAAACAAAAATGTTTTGGTAAACCTTATAGTTTATGTGAGATGTTCCCAAAGTTACCCAATTGTTTCCCAACAATTAGAAATGATCACAAAGGGTTTTGGATGCATTTTGAAAACTATGAAGCCCGACACATTCCCAACTCCCTTCTTAAGAAGCTAAACTCATTTTCGGGGAGTGGTTTAGTGAAGATGTCAGCGAGGTTTGACTTAGACTCTACATATGAGAGTACAATATCTCCCCTAGCAACATGATCCCTAATGAAGTGGTGACGTACTTCAATATGTTTGGTCCTAGAATGATGGACTGGATTCTTGGTTAGGTTAATTGTGCTAATGTTGTCACACAACACTTGCACACTTTTGTAACTTAATCCATAGTCCTCCAAAGTGTGAATCATCCACAATAATTGTGAAACGCTCTCTCCCATGGCAATATATTCTGCCTCGGTCGTGGAGAGAGCAACACAATGTTGCTTCCGACTCGACCAACTAACTAAAGATGATCCTAGAAATTGGCAACCCCCAATTGTGCTTTTCAGATCCAACTTACATCCAGTGTAGTCGGAATCGGTATAGCCAATTAAATCAAATGATTCGGTACCGGGGTACCAAAGACCGACTCCAATTGTGCCTTTAAGATATCTCAAAATCCTCTTAACAGCGATTAAATGAGATTCCTTGGCACAAACTTGATACCTTGCGCACATACCCATAGCGAAAAGAATATTGTTGGATCGAGAAAACCGATAGAGGGGGGGGGGGGTGAATATCGGAAATCGTTCGGATTTTAAGTAAGAGTAAGTACGCAGCGGAAATAAAATAAACAGCACACAGACATAGTCGATTTACTTGGTTCGGAGCCTGTGTCGACTCCTACTCCAAGGCCCACGGTCGTTGACCGTTTACTTTGGGCAATTCTATATACGCGCAGAATTGTTTACAAAGATTTGATTACAAATAAGTGCAATAATAATATTAAAATTTTGATCTTCGTTACCGACGTCCGGAGTGGTTTGACTTGTTCGGGGCAGCGGGACGTCGTCGGCTCGAGTTGGAGTGTTTTCGGAGCAAGGCAGGAGCGTAGAAGATCGTTGGGGCGTTGAGAGAACAGTTGTGTTGAAGCCTTGGTCGAGGGGTCCTTATATAGGGCCAGGGGGCGCCCGGGACGTCGGGGGCGCCCCCCACGTGGCCTTCGATCCGCCAGAGTCTCGGTCGCGTCTGATCCTCTGGATCCGCTTTGACCGGGGCGCCCGGAGCGCTCGGGGCGCCCGCATTGACCGGGTCAAAGTCTTATCGCCTTGGCTTCGAGGGGTTCGGGTTCGATATATGCGCATG
This sequence comes from Boesenbergia rotunda, assembly GCA_024364735.1. Classification (NCBI taxonomy): domain Eukaryota; kingdom Viridiplantae; phylum Streptophyta; class Magnoliopsida; order Zingiberales; family Zingiberaceae; genus Boesenbergia; species Boesenbergia rotunda. Next base: position 61,461 of record JAGFNQ010005198.1, on the reverse strand, counting down.
GGGGCGCCCGAAGAGCAGGGGGCGCCCGGGAGCACGGGGGCGCCTGGCCCAGTATGTATTCGAACCACTATTTTCTTTACTTGTTTTGTATGGCCCTTGGGGGCGCCCGGGACGCTCCGGGCGTCCTACTCAGCTACTGCCTCTCTCCTTTGAGGCTTTCTGAGCTGCAGACACACGTTCCTTCGGTCCTGTATCCAGGGTTAGTCCAAAACAAAATAACATAATAATTTATTAGATTTATACAGCCTTAGCTGTCTTGGTTCTGACTTTGGTCTCCCAAATGGAGTCCTAGGTCGAACCGACGCCTACTGTTCCCGCGACGGGGAACGCGTCCTCACCTACTCCTCTCGGGAGAAATTACCTGATGCCAACCGTTCCTTTGGTTGGACTTTTGCCTGACGGTCCTTTGTCAGGTCTTGGATGCCGAGCTGCCCTTCGCTCGGTGCCTAGCATTCCTTCGCTAGGTCTTCACTCCCAGACTGTCCTTCGCCTGGCGCCAAGCAGTCCTTCGCTAGGGCTTTTAACTCTGGCATTCCTTCGCCAGTGCCTAGCGGTCCTTTGCTAGGGCTTTCACTGCACACTTGATTAACTTGTTAGAAAACAAGAAAGACTTAACTGTTGACCTATGTTGTCATTATCAAAATACAGGTTTGATTAGGGTGCCTTCTGCACCAACAATCTCCCCCTTTTTGATTTATGGCAACCCTAGCTCAAAAAGTTAAGTTAAGCAAGACATGAAAAGGTTTTAACTTTTGTTCCCTCCCCCTGGAAGGAATCTCCCCCTAGATTTTTCAAAAACTCGTGGGAAAAAAAACTTTACTTGTACTTTGAAAACTTAAGTTTTAGGTTCTTAGAAGTAACTTAAGTTAAAAATACATAGTAGAGTTTTTAAAGCATAATTAGAGTACTTTAAAAATTTTTTAAAGTCTTAAGTTTTAAAGTACTCAAAATGTTAGCTTAAGTACTCGGTAAGATATAACAAGCTTAAGTACTTAGTAGGTTTTGAAACACTTTAGTATATCTGGAAAAACTTAAGTATAAAGTATATTCGGAAAACTAAAGTGCATTTGGAAAACTTTAAGTACTTAACAATTTTGACAAACTTAAGCTTTACAGTACTTATAAGAATTTTGACAAGCTTAAGTAAGAAACTTTTGAAGGGCTAGAGTACTTAGTAAAATTTTTAAAAAAATTTAAAGCTAAAGTACTTAGCAAAATTTTGAAAGTTTGGAAACAAATTTTGAAGCTAGAGTACTTAGCAAAATTGACAGTTTGAAAACAAATCTTAGCAACATTTTGAAAGCTTTAATAATGAAACTTTTTGAATAAAGGAAAAATTTAGAAAAAGTAATTTTCTCTTTCCTATCTCTATCTCTCCCCCTTTGCCATATATCAAAACAGATAAATATAACATTAAAAATGAATAAGAATTTGCTGTACTGAACCAATTCATAATTAGATTTACACTAGATCAATCAATCAATTAATTACACTAAATCAATCAATTATCTCTGTAGGGACCTGTCTAACCCAATTAGCTACTCACTAACTGTTATAAACAGTAGTTTTTGCTAGGGTTAGTCAAGTTAAGTGTTTCTGTTTAAGTTAGATTTTCTAAGCTTGACATTTAACTTGATTGCTATGTATATTGTATTTAGTGCCCCAATTACTGCAGATGCACTGACTTTAAGCATCTTGAATTAAGGCAAAGACCTAAGCATCTCAACCCTTTCTAGGTTGTCAATCAAAAGTACCCTAAGGTGCTTGTGAGATGCTGGCTTCTAAGTCTATAGGTGCATGCAGTTCTAGGGTTAGAGCCTAGGCTAAGTCCATTTTCGAAAAAGCCCTAATTTTTTAAAGGGGGTAGTTTTGCAATAAAACTAAGTAAAAAGTGAAAACTGATTTTGAAATTAAGTAAAACAGTTTTTCAAAATCTATTTTTAGAAAACTGATTTTTGAAATCAAGTAGAGCAGTAAAAAATTTGAGATACTCTATTCTACAGAGCACAATCCTAACTGCAAAAAGAACAAGTACTCATAAACTGGTCAACAGAAACTAAAGCAGATAATCAAGGTTCAAATACAGTCAAACAGTCAAACCTAAGTCAACCCTACTGAGTAGGGGCAGTCAAATAGGTACAGTACTAAGTGAATCTAAGACGAAGGACTGGGATGATCGGAGGAGCCTGGCTACCAGGATCGAAATAAGGTCATCATCTCATGATACTCTGCCTCTCTGGCCTCCCTCTCGGCTCGAAGGGCGCTCATGTAACTGTTGTAGTAGCCCAGATTTGTCTCCATTTCTTCAGCGTGATTGGCCTCCACTTCCTCTCGGAGGCTCTGTACGCGGGTCTCTAGTTGAGTCACTCGATCGTAAAGTGTCAGTGGAGCGGGCTCATCTATGTGCGCTCGGGCTGCTGCTGCTAGATCTCCGACGTCGACTTCAACCTCCTCGTCTGAGTCGACTGGTGCTCCGGCCTGCTGTCGTCGCCAACTAAGAACCCCGGTGGCCGACACCTCTAGACCCGCTAAGGAGAAGTTCCTAAATCCGATTTCGTCAAAGTCGGTCATAGTGGTTATTTCACCCAAGGTTACGTCACGACCGTGGTGATGAAGGAGGGACGTGATGATGTGGCAGTATGGTGTGCATACTCGTCCCTGGGTCGTGACTCTGGACGCATGCAGAATGGTATGAAACATATGGAGTCCAATGTCTATGTCAAGGTGGTGGACTAGGGCATAAAGAAGGAAAGCATGAAAGGGTCTCATAGTCCCTAGGTCTCGGGTAGAGAGTGGTAGGATGCAGCGGACCAGAACTCTATACAAGGCATAGTTCTGGGCCTGAAGTTCAACAGTTAGAAAGCGTCTGTTTGTGGGGAGGTCTGCCCTAAAAAAATAGGAGTGAATGGTATCTAGGGTAATATTTGAGTAGGGGGGATCAAATGGGGGGTTCCTAGGAGGATAACAGCAGAATGTGGACTGTGAGGGTCGCAGTCCTAGGAAGCGGTTTAACAGAGTAGGGGTGATGGTTAAAGGAATCCCTTGGACAGTGGTGTGAAACATAAGATTATCTTGTCGAATAATATTATTGTAAAACTCTGCACATAGGGTTTCATTTATGGTATGTGTGCAGAAGACAAGATTATCCAATTGATAGAAATTGATGATGTTCATGGTGACAGGACATGATTGGGTAAAAAAGTGCCTATTGAGATAACTCGTTTTAATAGGCTTGTAGATTGTTTGTGCGAACCTATTACATAACTCTAGGTTAGGAAATCTAGGGTCGGGACTAGGTTGGGCACCGGGGTTGGCCGGGTTCGGTCGGCGTCTTCGAAGTTAAGGGAGTTAGAGGAAAGAATAAAGATATTGCATGAAATAAATTTAAATGCAATAAAAATAATTAATAATCATACCGGACGGCTCGGGGAGGCATAGTTGATGATGAGGACTTGCAAGGTCTTCTTGAAGAGAAAGAAGTGAGGAAGAAAGTTGATTTTGGTGTGGGAAGTGAAAGAGGTTTGGGTGCCTTTTATAGGCAGAACCATGGGGGCGCCCGAGAGCTTCCGGGCGCCCTGGTCAGTAACTACTGCCAGGGACAGCAGCTTTTGGCTGATGGGGGCGCCCGGGACAGCCCGGGCGCCCTCAACAGAGCGCTTTTGCAGCTTTTGCTGCGTTGGAGTTGATGGGGGCGCCCGCGTGGTTCCGGGCGCCCTGAATAGGGTAGGTATAGTCAAAATTTTGTCTTGTCTACTTTTGACCATGGTTTGAATTGATTTGACGGTTTTGACTGTGGGTTGACTGCGTTAATCATGTTTTGACCTCGTTTACTTCGGTTTGACTATGTTGACAATGTTTTGATTGCTTTGACTATGGTTTGACAAATACAAGATTATCTCATCGTATAGGTATTAACAGAATTTCCAATTGAGTCTTAATCCTACTATCTCACCCAGTCTAGGGTTTTCAATCACGTTAACCTTATAGGTTTCGTGAGACAGGTTTTGATAGTTAAAATTATTTTAAAAATTTTGATTAATTTTGAAGACAATTAAATTTTGAAGACTTAATTAATTAATTTTGAAATTTTTGAAAAGATGTTTAAATCTTACACTTAGCTGAAATTTTATGTTAGATTCGAATTTGACAAAAATTAATTTGAATTTGAATTTTAAAAATTGGCTTTCAGGTCTTGGCGAGGCACTAGGCCTTCTTTGGTCGAAGCCTTATGGGAACATCCACCCTTTCCTTGATAAAGCCTTTTAATGAAATTTCATTTTCAAAATTATTCTTTGAAAAATTTCTGGTCTAACTAGTTTGGATTTTGGATCGGTAGCTTCGGCTGGTTTCACCAATCTAAAGAGACCAAGTAAACTTGATCTTATTAGAATTGGTTTCCCCAACGTACTATCATCTCACCTCCACCCAATACTATGTTTTCAAGTTTCAGTTAAGTTTGTTTGGTCCTTAAACTATCCTAAGTCTAAGCATGGTAAATTGCAGAAATTAAATAAACAGGCAAACAATCATAAAAAATTTATCTAATAATGAATATGGTTTTCAGTTTGGCTCCCCCTGGACTAAAGCCACGGTGATGGTTAGGCAAGAAGTGAATCTTGTCCTTGGGGATCCAATACTGATTTGATCCAGTTGGTTTGTTCAGGTATAGTTTAGGTACCCATGCCTGAATTTTACCTCTGGACTGATTCAGTACAGCTAAGTATGATCTTTGACGGGATTTGGTTCTATAGCCCAATCCGAATCGATTTAGAACCGATTTCTGTTTTCCAAGGATCATGTCAAGACCCTTGGAACCAGATGTAAATCGTTCTAAAGCTGATCTAAGATCCTTAACCTGAGTTTTCAGGGAGGAGTTCTCCTTTTCAAGTTTTTCAACTTGAGTAGGAGTTCCTTCCTGAGCCTTCTCGGTTAAGGGTTTAGAGTTAGCTCCCTCTTTCAGGAGTTTTACTTCCTGTCGGAGGGTTTCGACCCGGAGTTTGGCTTTTGCCAAATCACGAGAAAGAAAAGAAATCGACAATTTACCAAAGGGCGTACGCAACAATCGGTAATTACCAACGGGCGCACCATGGTTTTATTTTCACCAAAGGGCGCACTCATTATAGTGAACTTCCTCTTATACCCCTCATGTTATCTATTGCCTTTCTCTTTCTCTCTCAGTAATAAATTCTGTGATGTCAGCACATGCAACGTGACTTAATTACTGACTTTTATTTTAAAATAATATCTAATGGAATCGGCGCTAAATTAAAAAACGTAAGATAAAAATTAAAAAAATATTTCACTTTAAAAATTTCTCATCCAACGTGATTTAAAAATATAAATAAATAATTTTTATTTTTATTAATAGAAATTAATATATTAAATAATATTTAATAAATATATTAATGTATAAAAAGTTTTTGGAAACAAACTGTTGGATTTAAAAATATAAATAAATGATTTTATATTTGATTAATAGAAATTAATATATTAAATAATATTTAATAAATATATTAATGTATACATATGTTTTGAAAAAACTGACCGTGGTAGCTTTCAGGCCCACGCTGGGCCTGAAATATTTTTATTTCAGGCCCAGCGTGGGCCTGAAATTTTTTATTTCAGGCCCAGCGTGGGCCTGAAATATTTTTATTTCAGGCCCAGCGTGGGCCTGAAATTTTTTATTTCAGGCCCACGTTGGGCCTGAAATCTTTTGATTCAGGCTCGACGTGAACTCAAATTTTTTTTTCTATTTAAAAAATATATTAATATATAAAAAAACCTATCAAAACACTTAATTTTAGATTCAAACGCAGGGCCTGAAGTCATCCCAGGAGGGTTTGAAGTCAAATAACTTCAGATCCTATAAATAATTAATTTAATAAATAATAATTAAATATAAAAAATATTTTTAAAATAAAAAATTTTTAGTGAGGGCCTGAAGTCATCAGTGACTTCAGGCCCTCTATCTGAAAAATTTTCCCTTAGGCCTGAAGTCATCCGACTTCAGGCCTAAGGAGGGCCTGAAGTCATCAGACTTCAGGCCCAAGGAGGGCCTGAAGTCTAATGACTTCAGGCCCTCCATTAAACATATAAAAATAATAAAAACTTTTTTTAAAAAAAGATATAATATATAATTACATAATAATAAAATGTTATAGGAGTGGTTTAGGTATATCAGTGAATTTTGAGCAAAACTCACTGATGGACCTACCATATTTGGAATTCTGAAAACTCATTATCAGTAGACAGGGTTGAGCTAGGAGATGAGATTTTGGGTGCCGAAACCTCTAATCTTGCCGTATCACCAATGCTATAGCAGTGGTTTAGGTATATCAGTGAGTTTTGAGCAAAACTCACTGATGGACCTACCATATTTGGAATTCTGAAAACTCTATATCAGTAGACAGGGTTGAGCTAGGAGATGAGATTTTGGGTGCCGAAACCTCTAATCTTGCTGTATCACCAATGCTATAGGAGTGGTTTAGGTATATCAGTGAGTTTTGAGCAAAACTCACTGATGGACCTACCATATTTGGAATTCTGAAAGCTCTATATCAGTAGACAGGGTTGAGCTAGGAGATGAGATTTTGGGTGCCGAAACCTCTAATCTTGCTGTATCACCAATGCTATAGGAGTGGTTTAGGTTTATCAGTGAGTTTTGAGCAAAACTCACTGATGGACTTACCATATTTGGAATTCTGAAAACTCATTATCAGTAGACAGGGTTGAGCTAGGAGATGAGATTTTGGATGCCGAAACCTCTAATCTTGCTGTATCACCAATGCTATAGGAGTGGTTTAGGTATATCAGTGAGTTTTGCTCATCTCCTAGCTCAACCCTGTCTACTGATATAGAGTTTTCAGAATTCCAAATAAGGTAGGTCCATCAGTGAGTTTTGCTCAAAACTCACTGATATACCTAAACCACTCCTATAGCATTGGTGATACTGCAAAGATTAGAGGTTTCGGCACCCAAAATCTCATCTCCTAGCTCAACCCTGTCTACTGATAATGAGTTTTCAGAATTCCAAATATGGTAGGTCCATCAGTGAGTTTTGCTCAAAACTCACTGATAAACCTAAACCACTCCTATAGCATTGGTGATACAGCAAGATTATAGGTTTCGGCACCCAAAATCTCATCTCCTAGCTCAACCCTGTCTACTGATATAGAGCTTTCAGAATTCCAAATATGGTAGGTCCATCAGTGAGTTTTGCTCAAAACTCACTGATATACCTAAACCACTCCTATAGCATTGGTGATACAGCAAGATTAGAGGTTTCGGCACCCAAAATCTCATCTCCTAGCTCAACCCTGTCTACTGATATAGAGTTTTCAGAATTCCAAATATGCTAGGTCCATCAGTGAGTTTTGCTCAAAACTCACTGATAAACCTAAACCACTCCTATAGCATTGGTGATACAGCAAGATTAGAGGTTTCGGCACCCAAAATCTCATCTCCTAGCTCAACCCTGTCTACTGATAATGAGTTTTCAAAATTCCAAATATGGTAAGTCCATCAGTGAGTTTTGCTCAAAACTCACTGATATACCTAAACCACTCCTATAGCATTGGTGATACAGCAAGATTAGAGGTTTCGGCACCCAAAATCTCATCTCCTAGCTCAACCCTGTCTACTGATAATGAGTTTTCAGAATTCCAAATATGGTAGGTCCATCAGTGAGTTTTGCTCAAAACTCACTGATATACCTAAACCACTCCTATAGCATTGGTGATACAGCAAGATTAGAGGTTTCGGCACCCAAAATCTCATCTCCTAGCTCAACCCTGTCTACTGATATAGAGTTTTCAGAATTCCAAATATGGTAGGTCCATCAGTGAGTTTTGCTCAAAACTCACTGATATACCTAAACCACTCCTATAGCATTGGTGATACAGCAAGATTAGAGGTTTCGGCACCCAAAATCTCATCTCCTAGCTCAACCCTGTCTACTGATAATGAGTTTTCAGAATTCCAAATATGGTAAGTCCATCAGTGAGTTTTGCTCAAAACTCACTGATATACCTAAACCACTTCTATAGCATTGGTGATACAGCAAGATTAGAGATTTCGGCACCCAAAATCTCATCTCCTAGCTCAACCCTGTCTACTGATATAGAGTTTTCAGAATTCCAAATATGGTAGGTCCATCAGTGAGTTTTGCTCAAAACTCATTGATATACCTAAACCACTCTAATAGCATTGGTGATACAGCAAGATTAGAGGTTTCGGCACCCAAAATCTCATCTCCTAGCTCAACCCTGTCTACTGATATAGAGTTTTTAGAATTCCAAATATGGTAGGTCCATCAGTGAGTTTTGCTCAAAACTCACTGATATACCTAAACCACTGCTATAGCATTGGTGATACGGCAAGATTAGAGGTTTCGGCACCCAAAATCTCATCTCCTAGCTCAACCCTGTCTACTGATAATGAGTTTTCAGAATTCCAAATATGGTAGGTCCATCAGTGAGTTTTGCTCAAAATTCACTGATATACCTAAACCACTCCTATAACATTTTATTATTATGTAATTATATATTATATCTTTTTTTAAATTTTTTTTTATTATTTTTATATGTTTAATGGAGGGCCTGAAGTCATCAGACTTCAGGCCCTCCTTAGGCCTGAAGTCGGATGACTTCAGGCCTAAGGGAAAATTTTTCAGATAGAGGGCCTGAAGTCACTGATGACTTCAGGCCCTCACTAAAAATTTTTTATTTTAAAAATATTTTTTATATTTAATTATTATTTATTAAATTAATTATTTATAGGATTTGAAGTTATTTGACTTCAAACCCTCCTGGGATGACTTCAGGCCCTGCGTTTGAATCTAAAATTAAGTGTTTTGATAGGTTTTTTTATATATTAATATATTTTTTAAATAGAAAAAAAATTTGAGTTCACGTCGGGCCTGAATCAAATGATTTCAGGCCCAACGTGGGCCTGAAATAAAAAATTTCAGGCCCACGCTGGGCCTGAAATAAAAATATTTCAGGCCCAGTGTGGGCCTGAAATAAAAATATTTCAGGCCTAGCGTGGGCCTGAAATAAAAATATTTCAGGCCCAGCGTGGGCTTGAAAGCTACCACGGTCAGTTTTTTCAAAACATATGTATACATTAATATATTTATTAAATATTATTTAATATATTAATTTCTATTAATCAAATATAAAATCATTTATTTATATTTTTAAATCCAACAGTTTGTTTCCAAAAATTTTTTATACATTAATATATTTATTAAATATTATTTAATTTATTAATTTCTATTAATAAAAATAAAAATTATTTATTTATATTTTTAAATCACGTTGGATGAGAAATTTTTAAAGTGAAATATTTTTTTAATTTTTATCTTACGTTTTTTAATTTAGCGCCGATTCCATTAGATATTATTTTAAAATAAAAGTCAGTAATTAAGTCACGTTGCATGTGCTGACGTCACAGAATTTATTACTGAGAGAGAAAGAGAAAGGCAATAGATAATATGAGGGGTATAAGAGAAAGTTCACTATAATGAGTGCGCCCTTTGGTGAAAATAAAACCATGGTGCGCCCGTTGGTAATTACCGATTGTTGCGTACGCCCTTTGGTAAATTGTCGAAAAGAAATTAACTCACTTAATTGCGATCTATTAAAACATGTTACCTTAATTTCTCCGTCTTCTGTGAAGGTCAGCTCGCCGTCCTCTTGTTCTGTTTCTGACTCAGTCTCGACTTTATCTGAGGCGGTCAGAGCTAGGAGGTTGGACTAGGGTGCCTCTTCTTCTTCTTCTGAGGAAGACTCGTCCCAGGTTGCTTGCAGTGACTTTTTTCTTCTCGTCTTTTTAGTCTCCTTTAGGTTAGGGCACTCTGACTTGTAGTGGCCCTTTTTCTTGCACTCGTAGCAGGTTACATTGGGCTTGTTTGCGGGTTCAGCTGGTTCATCCTTTCTTCGGCCGGTTTTCCGTTTGTTGGTTCGGTTCTTCAGCTCCTTGTAGTAGCTTCGAGCGAGCCGGACCATCTTAGTTTGATCTCTTTCTTCTTCTTCTGAATCTGAGTTTGAGTTAGACTCGGTTTTAGGTTCGGGCTTCTTCTTCGTTGTCCTTCCAGTTTTGCCTGCAAGAAAAGCAATACCTTTCTCGACCATATTGGTGTTAGTTTGTTCGTGCAGTTCTAGTTCAGAAAATAATTCGTCTAATTTTATTTTAGAAAGATCCCTAGATACTTTGTATGCATCTACCATAGATGCCCACAAGGTGTTTCTAGGGAAGGCGTTTAGAGCATACCTTATTAGGTCACGGTTTTCAACCTTGTGACCTATTGTGTGAAGACCGTTCATTACCTCTTGGATTCGTGCGTGGAGCTGGGCTGCTGTTTCGTTATCGGCCATCTTGATGGTATAGAGTTTGTTCAGTAGCAGGTCCCTCTTACTGATCCGAGTATCTGAAGTCCCTTCGTGTAGCTCGATCAGTTTTGTCCATAGCTCCTTTGCAATGTTGAAGGGGCCCACGTGGTTCAGCTCTTCCTTTGTCAGCCCGCATTGTAGGGTTTGTGTCGCTTTTGCGTCGGCTTCTATTTTGCGTTTAAGGGAGTTGTCCCATTCGGAGTAGCTTTGTGGTTGTCCTTCGGCGTTTCGGGGGATCTCCAGACTGGACTGGATGATGATCCACATATCCACCTGAGTTTTCAGGTGGACCTCCATACGACTTTTCCAGTAAGAAAAGTCTTCTCCACTGAAAAGTGGAGGTCTGGCGGTGCTGAATCCCTCTTGCATGACCATTTTAATCTGAAAAAAAATGAACAGAAAAACAAAATTTCCAAGACTAGGTCTTGGATTAGTAGTGCTGGATAAGGAAATAAAATATCGAGGGGTGTTGCACCAACCTCGATTAACAAAAAAAATCGAACGAAAAAAAATATTAAAAAAAATTCAAAAATCCGAAAAGAAATTTTCAAACTGGTCGTTGCACCAAGTTTGAATAACCCCGCTCTGATACCACTTGTTGGATCGAGAAAACCGATAGAGGGGGGGGGGTGAATATCGGAAATCGTTCGGATTTTAAGTAAGAGTAAGTACGCAGCGGAAATAAAATAAATAGCACATAGACACAGTCGATTTATTTGGTTCGGAGCCTGTGTCGACTCCTACTCCAAGGCCCACGGTCGTTGACCGTTTACTTTGGGCAATTCTATATACGCGCAGAATTGTTTACAAAGATTTGATTACAAATAAGTGCAATAATAATATTAAAATTTCGATCTTCGTTACCGACGTCCGGAGTGGTTTGACTTGTTCGGGGCAGCGGGACGTCGTCGGCTCGAGTTGGAGTGTTTCCGGAGCAAGGCACGAGCGTAGAAGATCGTTGGGGCGTTGAGAGACCAGTTGTGTTGAAGCCTTGGTCGAGGGGTCCTTATATAGGGCCAGGGGGCGCCCGGGACGTCGGGGGCGCCCCTCACGTGGCCTTCGATCCGCCAGAGTCTCGGTCGCGTCTGATCCTCTGGATCCGCTTTGACCGGGGCGCACGGAGCGCTCGGGACGCCCGCATTGACCGGGTCAAAGTCTTATCGCCTTGGCTTCGAGGGGTTCGGGTTCGATATATTCGCATGGGGGCGCCCGAAGAGCAGGGGCGCCCGGGAGCACGGGGGCGCCCGACCCAGTATGTATTCGAACCACTATTTTCTTTACTTGTTTTGTATGGCCCTTGGGGGCGCCCGGGACGCTCCGGGCGCCCTACTCAGCTATTGCCTCTCTCCTTTGAGGCTTTCTGAGCTGCAGACACACGTTCCTTCGGTCCTGCATCCAGGGTTAGTCCAAAACACAATAACACAATAATTTATTAGATTTATACAGCCTTAGCTGTCTTGGTTCTGACTTTGGTCTCCCAAATGGAGTCCTAGGTCGAACCGACGCCTACTGTTCCCGCGACGGGGAACGCGTCCTCACCTACTCCTCTCGGGAGAAATTACCTGATGCCAACCGTTCCTTTGGTTGGACTTTTGCCTGACGGTCCTTTGTCAGGTCTTGGATGCCGAGCTGCCCTTCGCTCGGTGCCTAGCATTCCTTCGCTAGGTCTTCACTCCCAGACTGTCCTTCGCATGACGCCAAGCAGTCCTTCACTAGGGCTTTTAACTCTGGCTTTCCTTCGCCAGTGCCTAGCGGTCCTTTGTTAGGGCTTTCACTGCACACTTGATTAACTTGTTAGAAAACAAGAAAGACTTAACTTTTGACCTATGTTGTCATTATCAAAACACAGGTTTGATTAGGGTGCCTTCTGCACCAACAAATATCAGGTCGGCTAGCTGTGAGGTATAGCAAACTACCTATCATGCTCCGATATTGAGCAAAATCAACAGGTTTACCACTCTCATCTTTGTCTAATCTTGTATTTGTAGCCATGGGAGTGGTTACCTCTTTTGAATCACTCATATTGAATTTACGGAGCATATCTTGTGTGTATTTCGATTGATGCACATGGATCCCATCTCAGGTTTGTTTGATTTCAAGTCCAAGGAAGAAAGTCAACTCTCCCACTAGACTCATTTCAAATTCACTTTCCATGTGTCCAATGAATTCATTTAAATAACCCTTGTTATTTGAGCCATAAATTATGTCATCGACATATACTTGGGCTACAAAAATATTGTCACCATCTCTACGTAGAAATAGTGTAGGGTCTATTTGGCCTCTTACAAAGCCTTTTTCAATTAAGAACATCGACAATCGCTCGTATCAAGCTCGGGGTGCTTGTTTAAGGCCATAGAGTGCCTTTTTGAGCTTAAATACGTGGTTTTGAAATTCGGTACTCTTAAACCCCTGAGGTTGTTCGACATAGACCTCTTCTCTAATTAAACCATTTAAAAAGGTCGATTTAACATCCATTTGATATAACTTGAAACCTCGATGTGATGCAAATGCTAGCATCAATCGGATGGACTATAATCGTGCCACGGGAGCATAGGTCTCATCGTAATCAAGGCCTTCAACTTGACTATAGCCCTTGGCTACTAAGCGTGCCTTGTTTCTAATGATTTCTCCCTTATGGTTCAATTTGTTTTTGAAGACCCATTTGGTCCCAATGATGGTGGTCTTTTTAGGTCTAGGGACTAAGTCCCAAACTTGACTCCTTTCGAATTGACCTAGTTCATCTTGCATTGCAATGATCCAATCGGGATCATTTAATGCTTCATCAATTTTCCTAGGTTCAATTTCAGAAATTAAAGTAACTTCATTAGCCTCATTCCGGAAGAATGATCTAGTTTTAACCCCGTGGTGGATGTCTCCAACAATTTAGTCTTGGGGATGACTAGAGGCTAATCTAGTTTGCCTAGGTGTTGGTGGTGTTTCTTGAATGGGTTCACTAGACACAAGCTCAGCCTCAGGATCCGGCTGATCAATGGGTTGTCTAGGCTCACCGTCATCAGATTCATCACCATCATCACCATTTGGACTCTCATTCAAACTTAGTCTCCTAAGTTCGAATTGGACTTCATCTTCTGGTTGACCATTGACTTTTGGAATTTCTTCAAAGACAACATCAGAAGACTCTTCAACTAATCTAGATTTCTTGTTGTAGACTCGATAGGCTTTGCTAACTAGGGAATACCCGACTAGTATCCCTTCATCAGCCTTTGCCGTGAACTTTCCAAGATGGTCCTTGGTGTTTAGGATGAACACCTTACAACCAAACACCCTAAGATGTTTAACCGTAGGTGGTTTCCCAAACCAAAGTTCATGGGGAGTCTTTCCTAGGAACCTATGGATGAGGACTTGGTTTTGCACATAGCAAGCTGTATTTACAGCTTCAGCCCATAAGTAACTCGGGAGTGAGTACTCATTAAGCCTGCTTTGTGCAGCTTCTTGTAGAACACAGTTCTTCCTCTCTACAATACCATTTTGTTGTGGTGTTCTAGGAGTGGAGAACTCATGTCTATAACCTCTATCTTGACAAAATTCTAAAAATCGTTGATTTTGAAATTCACCTCGATGATCACTTCTAATTGTCTTAATTGTTGATGATTTTTCATTTTCAACCCTTCTACAAAAAGAAATAAAAACATCTAAGGTTTGGTCCTTATATTTTAGAAAATAAGTCCATGTATATCTAGTAAAGTCATCAATGATAACAAATCAATATCTACTTCCATTTAATGATATGATAGTGCTATAATCAAATAGATCCATGTGAAGTAAATCTAAAGCAGTAGATGTACTTACAGCGTTTTTACCTTTATGTGCAGATTTTGTTTGCTTACCCATTTGACATGCATCACAAAGTTTGTCTTTCTCATACTTGATGCTTGGTAAGCCTCGGACTAATCCCTTGTTGGCCAACTTCCGGATGTTCTTCATGTTCACATGTGCAAGTCTCCGGTGCCAAGGTGGACTCTTCTTCTATTGACATGAAACACTTAGCAAAAGCATTAGTAGCACTTTTAAATGAAACTTGATAAATATTGTCTACTCTTGTTCCTACTAGTACCGTGCCCAAGGTGTCATGTTGTCTAACTAGACATTGACTTGGTTGAAAATCAATTGTGTAACCCGTGTCACACAATTAACTGACACTTAGGAGATTAAATGTCATCCCCTTGACGAGAAGGACATTTGAAATTCTAAGACATTCGGATATTTAAATGTCTCCTATTCCTATGACCTTAAGACTACCATTGTTACCAAATGAAACATTACCTCTACTTTTCTTGTGAAGTGTGGTAAACAATGATCTATCCCCGGTCATGTGTTTGGAGCATCCACTATCAACGAACCAAGTTGATAAATGCTCCCCCTCAATCATAACCTACACAATTCAAAAAATAGAAGTTTTAGGTACCCAAACCTTGGGACCTAAAGCATCAACTAAACAAGACTTAGGCACCCATGCCTTGACAACTTTCTTTTGAATCTTGTGTGTCCTAGATTGCCTCATATCAGTCCTAGACATCAAGGACACGAATGAAGGTTCTTTGGGTCGGTAACCAATACCGGCCCTATTGTAGACTGCCCTTTGGGCATTCAAGATCATGTCTAGGGTCTTAGAGCTAGTTGAGAACTTCTCAAGAATATTCTTGAGTCTCTCAACTTCACTCTTTAATGATTGATTTTTTTCCTTTAGCAAATCATCATGCAAATCATCTACCTCCTCAACCTTAGAGGATTTTAAGTTTTCAACCTCAAGTTTCAATGACTTAATCTCATCTTCTAACATTTCAACATGCAAGTCATCAATGTTATCATCCCTAGATAATTTTAATTGATCAATTTCTAATTGCAATGCTTTAACCTTATTTTTCGACTTCTTTAACATATTGGTTAAACATGCAATTGCTCTATAACATTTTTCAAGTTCGGGAGAGGTTACCTCTTCATCATCCGAGGATGATGAAGCCGTGTTTGAGGAGTTGGAAGATTCATCACTGCTCTTTTGATCTCCCAATGCCATGAGTGCCACATGCCTTGTGCTCTTCTCCTCCTTCTCTTCATCGGATGAGCTTGAAGAGGATTCATCCCAAGTGGCCTTCAAGGCCTTCTTCTTCTTGGATTTTTCTTCTTTCCTTTTGGATTTCTCCTCCTTCTTCTTTAGCTTCGGGCATTCATTCTTGAAATGCCCTTTCCTACCACACTCATAGCAAGAAGTATTAGTCTTATCAAGTTTAGCTTCACTAGGATTACCTTTACCCTTGAAGCGTCGACCCCTTCTCATCATCCTTCTCATAAAGTTCGCCATCTCGGAGGAAGAGGAGCCGCTGCCATCTTCCTCGGAATCGGACTCGGATTCGGAAGAGGATGAAGATGAAGTGACTTCCTTCTCCTTCTTCTTCTCCTTCTTCTTCTTATTTGATCGTTCCCCTGCAACTAAGGCAATCCCCTTCTCCTTGGGGCCTTTGTTAGCCATCTCATGCAATTCCATCTCACAAAACAAATCATCTAACTTAACAATTGATAAGTCCTTGGATACTTTGTAGGTATCCACCATGAATGACCACAAAGCATTCCTTGGAAATGCTTTTAGTACATACCTCACAAGGTCGCGATTCTCGACCTTTTCATCAATCGAATGAAGCCCATTGAGGACTTCCTTGAACCGGCTATGTAGCTCACTTACCGATTCATTTTTCTTCATGGAAAGGTTTTGTAATTGATTGAGAAAAAAATCCCTCTTGGCGATTCTTGAATCTCGGGTGCCCTTGTGGAGTTCGATGAGCTTGTTCCACAAGTCCTTTGCACTTGTGAAAGGACCAACCTTGATGAGTTGATCTTTGTTCATGCCACATTGTAGAGTGACGACCGCCTTCATGTCGGCTTCACTCTTTCGAGTTTGTTCGGCCGTCCACCGCCATGATTCAAGTTCCTTGCCTTCATCATCCTTAGGAGGAGTGAAACCCTCCTTCACCGCGAACCAAGTGTTGATGTCCATCTTCATATAATACTCCATCTTTGATCTCTAATATTGAAAATCAGCGCCTTCAAAGAAAGGAGGTCGGGTGGTGCTAAAGCCTTCTCTCAACGCTATGGATGATAGCTCTCGGTTGTTAATCTGGAAAATAGAGCCCCAAGCTCTGATACCACTTGTTGGAACCTGGATGGCTAGAGAGGGGGGGGGGGTGAATATAGCCAAACACTTGGACTTAGAGCTTTTATCAGATTTCTGCACTCAATTCGTTAGTAGCACCGCAGCGGAAACAATGAAAGTAGAGAAGTGCAGAAATGCAGAAAACAAAAACAAACTAGAACAGTCAAACAAGATCGCTAACAAGGAGGGTTTACAAGGTTCGGGGATAACTTGCCCCTACTCCTTGGCGTGCCCTTAAGGTGGGCGATCCCTTGATCGTCGGCAGATCAAGCCCCGGTGAACACCAGATAGTAAGCAACCTCCTTCTCGGTGGAGAAACCTCTCCACAGCGTTTCAATCAAGGATATAGTTTAAGCACAAAGAAACACAAGAAGGATCTTACTCAGCACTTAGCAATGACAAGAACACAGCAAGCTCCCTCTGAGCTCCACCCAGCGACGATCTCACGCAAGAACCCTTTCCCCGTGTCTTCTCGTTGTTGGACTCGAAGCTTCTTGTTCCTTCCTCCAAGTGCTCAAGCAAGGGCTAGTTGCTTCAAAGATCAGAGTAGCTTTCTCAAGAGTGGATGATCAACAAGGAGCACAAGCACGCAGCAAGTAATCACAGCTCAAAACCAAAGCAACAACAACTTCTCCTTGCTCTGCTTCACATCGCTCCTTTTGTTTCCCTCTTGAACGCCAGGTGACAACATCTCCCTGCAGCTTCTAGCTGCTCACCTGCAACCACCAACCACCACTGAGCTCTTCTCCCTGAGCTTCCCTCAGACCAGCCCCAGTCAGTAGCTCCAGCCAGCGCCAGTGCCCGTTGCAACCTGAGATGGAAAAACAGACAAACCTGCTCCAAGGAAAGACCTCCATTGACTCTCCTTGAGTGTTTGAATCTTTCCCTATCACCTGCAGCTTAATCAGAGTGTTAGCACATCATATCAAGTAGCAAATCATGTATCAGATGTTAAGCGCAGAGAATCGGATACGGTCAGACGCGATCAGAGCGTCTGACAGTGCAATTTGAATTAAAGTGATCGGTTATCGGACCGATCCAGGGCTTGTGGGTTGATCACTAGACCGATCCACCGCTTAGCTGGGACTCCCAGCTCTCGCGGCAACACAAGCCTGATCGGTCACCAGACCGATTAGGTAGCTCCCTGTCCGATCAGGCCAGAGCCTGATCGGTCTACGTCTGAGTGAACAGTAACTGCGGAAATAAAATCCTAAGTCGTGGATTGGTCACCAGACTATTCAGGAGCTGATCGGTGGGGGAACTCAACTCACTGTTCGCTCCCTGATCGGTCACCAGACCGATCAGAAGCAAGTCAGTGAGGAAGCTGCCTCCTCCCTGATCGGTCACCGGACCGATCAGGAGCCAAACAACGAGGCAACAACCTGCTGCCTGATCGATCACTAGACCGATCAGGAGCCATACAGTAGGTTGCCAACCTCACTCTGCGCTCCTTGATCGGTCACCAGACCGATCAGTCATCGCTGGATCGGTCACCAGACCGATTCACGAAGGAGCAGCGTGCCAATATCCCTGATCGATCACCAGACCGATCCAGGGACACAAACCTAGCCCTCTAAGCTAGGGTTTCATCCACCTTAGCCCTCCAAGTTAAGGATTTTTCACCTAACCCTCCAAGTTGAGAATTTTCACCTAACCCTCTAAGTTAGGACTTTTCACCTAGCCCTCCAAGCTAGGACTTTTCACCCAACTCTTCCGAATTAGGACTTTTCCAAACCTAGCCCTCCAAGCTAGGACCTGACCCTCCAAGCCAGGATTTTTCACCTAACTCTCTAAGTTGGGACTTTTCACCTAACCCTCCAAGTTAGGACTTTTCACCTAGCCCTCCAAGCTAGGAATTTTCACCCAACCCTTCCGAATTAGGACTTTTCAGCACCTAGCCCTCCAAGCTAGGATTTTCCACACCTAACCCTCCAGGTTAGGATTTTCCAACACCTATCCCTCCAAGCTAGGATTTTCCATACCATGCCTTATCCCCGATCAGGACTTAATCATAATCATCATAATCATCAACCTAAACTAAAATCGATGTCAACACCAAAACAACAATCAGGGTCAGACTGCATCAACAGAAGGAGAAGAAGAAGGTCGTATATTCATCATCATCCGACTCGAAGGAGTCAAGCTCTTCTATGGATAGCGACCAAGAAGCATTCATGGTAAGGAAAATGTGTAGAGCGTTTAAAAGTTTTTCTAACAAGTCTTATGCACGAAAGGTTTAATGAGTAAGAGCAAAGGGAAGGAGATAATTTGCTACAACTGTCACTAAGAGGGACACATGAAGAATGAGTGTCTCCAACTAAAGAGAAGAGAAGACAAGAAGGAGGAAAAGAAGAGGAGTGACAAGAAGAGGTCAAAAGGAAAAGAGAAGTATGCCACCAACCTCTTCTACGATGATGCGCTTCACCTCATAATTGGCAATGCGGGTCACGATCACTATGACGTCCTCGTGAGGAGCTTTCACTTCTTCGAGGTCGGACGACCCAAAATTAGATTATAGGGCCTGACAACTGGCTTCGGCTTGTCCCAATGGAGTAGTTTTCCAATCGTCGAGTGTAAGACTTCCTGGGCCGGTTAGAGTCTCCTCCAGTAGGTCCTCCTGAGATAACCCCTACATGTCCCGAAAGAGGGCCCCGCAGAGGGGCTTTGCCCTTCTGGGGATCTCTTTCTAAGGGGAGGGATCTTCAGGGTGGGGGCCCCTGACTCCTACCTCTCGATCGTGATCGGGACCAAGGTCAGACCTCGTTTTCCCCTGCGGGTCGTCGCCGAGGGGAAAAGCTTCGCCTTAGCGACCTTCGGTGATACCCCGACTTGTTCCATTTTCTCTGAGGTTTGATGCCTGCTTCTTCACTGAACTTCTTCTTCAAGGTATGATACTCCTCTGTGGAATGAGTCGAACTACCATGATAATTGCAGTACTTTGGCAATGACTCCGGCTGCTTGGTGTCTACCATCTCCACCAACCGACGCCTGACGGTCCAGTGATCCTTCCAGGGTGGAAGGTCATTTCCCCGCGCCGGAGCCAGGGGATCCCTTCTGTCTGACCGAGGGGCTGCCGGAGGAGGAGCTCCAACTGGATATTTGCGCTGGGCGTAGTGTACTTCCTCTACATTGACATGCTTGACCGAGCGTCCCAGCAAATTGTCAAAGCTGGCGGGGGGCTTACTCACCAAGGACCGGAAGAAGTTCCCTTCAGCGAGCCCTTGGGTGCAAGCGTTGACGAGTATCTCTGATGTCGCGCTGGGTACGTCCTGCGCCCGGTTGAACCTCTGTATGTTCTCCTTGAGCGGTTCCTTAGGCTTTTGCTTGAGAGCGAACAGGTTAAGTGCTGTCTTCTGGTAGCGCCGGCTACTCGCGAAATGATGTAGGAATGCTGTCTTGAACTCCGTGAAGGAGTTGATGGAACCCTGTGGCAACCTCTGGAACCACCGCTGAGCTGCTCTAGATAAAGTGTTCAAGAACACTCGGCAATTCACTCCGTCAGTATACTGGTGCAGGAGTGTCACATTCTCGAATTTACAGACGTAATCCTCCGGATCCGTCTTCCCATCATACTCAGGAATCTCTGGCCCGCGAAACTGCTTCGGCATGGGGTCCTCGACAATCTCGGACGAGAAAGGGGTAGAGGGAGTCTTCTGAGAGATCTTGGGTCCATCCCTCATCCTTGGTCCCTCTTCCTGCCTCTGAGCACTGGAGGCCACCGAATGGGCCCTCTCCACATCTCCCGGGGATTCTCTATGAGGGCCCTGGGCTGCTCCGTCCTGCCGCCCCACCGGGGTGATGGATCTTCGGGAACGAGAGGCGGAGACTCCGGGGATCTCCTCCCTCGCTGGACCCGCTGGTTGCGGGGCAGCCTATTCAACTTGGTGCTGCTCTAGGGCTTCCTTAATGGCGTTAGCCACTAGATGGTCAAGTTCCTCTGTGGTGAGTGTAAGGGGTTGTCCCTCCGATCCTACTATCGGTGCTCCTTTAGGTGCTTTGCTAAGATCCCACAGACGGTGCCAAATTTGTTTCGGAAGGAGTCATCGATGATGGCCAGTCGCAGAGGTTATGCCAGCGTGGAAGTTACTGCGCCAAGGAGGAACTTGGGGTCCTGCGAAGTTAACACAGGCGTTAGGGGACACGCCGGCAGGGGTCCGGCGGAGTCCACTCCGACGCTCAAGTTATTAGGTCATCCGAAGAGTAATCGCAGTGAGAAAGAAAGATAGTATGTAAAATGAGAGATCGTAACCCCCTTACCTGAGAGGTTGGACTACCTTTTATACCGACAACGATGGAATAGACGTGCCCCCTGATCAGTGCTGCATCTCCCACACTTAAGCCACGTCTCCCTCCTTGTTTGATGGCCATTGGATATCTTTTGAAAAGGTCTGCTCCATTATCGGCTTCGGCCCATTGCGAGATTCAAGGGTCGTGAAGACCTCTTATGACGGGGGTGTTTATCTATAACCCGAGGGAGGCCAGCGTATGAGGTCGGTCACTGCGGGGACTCTACCCCCGATGAGAGCTCGGGGTTTTCACATGCCACAGCTCCTGAGGTGCTCTTGGGGCCTAACCTCCCAGGGCACTCCCGAGAGGGATCTCTAGCTGCCCTTCCTGGGCGCGTCTCCCTAGGGGATTCCAGGGACCACAGACGGAGGGATGTCTCAACCTACCGCTGTTGTGTTGGACAACTTCTTCTTCCTTTGTCCTGGCCAAGACTTGTTCAACCCTATCATAAGTATTACATTATCAAACTAAATTAAATGATAAATTTGAATGTTAATTGAGTTTTTCTTTTTAATTAATGTATCAATAATTAGATAAATTGATAAATCTATAACAAACTTTACATGTTTTGATAAATATATTATATTATAATATAAAATTAATAAATCTACCATGAAATCGTTAAATTCATAATAAACTTATCATTGTGAAAGAGGCTTCTCCACCCTCAAGGAGTTCACCTGGAGTTTGCGCTACATTTACCTTGGATTAACAACTACCCAAGATGCAATCAAGTAATTCATCTGGGCATCTTTTCTTTTTCTATGTTATTTTATTTTTATGTTATTGATTTGCATATGAACTAACTTTTGTCTTCGTTTAAAAGAATAAAAGATTAAGTTTTATTTTCAGGGGTAATTTGTAGGGATCTATGGGCAAAAATATTTAAAATTCGTAGTGGAAATAAGATCCCTTGAGTAATCCATGCGAAAGAAAACTCATACAAAGTGAATTTACATAAAATCCTATCATATAGGTATGCCTTTGGCGCGTGCCCTTCGCTTATCACGCTTATCCGAGGTATGTCGGATCTCTTGCATGTTCAAGTATCTGTGCCTCTATGCGTATCCACACGAACACGATATTTGCCTCGGAGAGGAACCACCTTAGTTGTGCTAGCAACTTGGGTGGCTCACAAAGCACAAGAACCTTCACTAGGGAGTTTTGGACAAGGAGGAAGAAAGAAGAAGAAGAGAAGTTCTCACTTAGCCTTTGACAAGAGGGGGTATTTATACTCATCTAATGAATACCAAGGGTCTATGTATTTATACTCATCTAATGAATACCAAGGGTCCATGTCCCTTGAGCTCCTCTCATCTTAATGCTAATAAAACCCAATGAATACCAAGCCTTTTGGTATTCCTTGAGACTCTTAATATTCTATTCATCTAATGAATAGAATGCCTCTTAGCCTTCCTCTTAAATATTTTTCATTAAACTATTTAATGAATATTATCCATAAATAAGTGGTTGAGTCTAATCTAGATGAGTCTAACTCAAATTAGACTCAATTCCATAATCCAATTGGATTCACTTGAGTCTAACTCAATTAATCCAATTCGGATTAAATCTTAGTCAAACTAAGATCAATTAATCTCTGAAGCATCGTGCCCTTAGTGTGTGACCCAATAGGTTCTCATAACATTGGCAATGCGTCTAAACCACTTTAGACACATAAGCAATGAGCGACATCTAACAATGCATCATTGCTACCCAAGTAACGAGAAAGTCGAGATCCGACTTAACCTCCGTGACTATGACGATGTATGACCTTGTCCTTCTTTCCTTGATATCTAGATTGACCAATGAGGCATAGACCGTGTCATCCTCAATCAATCTTTGTGTTTCTTGATCCCAGAGTAGACTCACTTAAACAAATGAGCTCAATATCTCATATTAACTCATTTGAGCATGACTATGCGTTTTAGTAGTCCTATTCCATCAAGGGGCCCACAGATACCACTCCCTTCATATGGGAGGGATAGATCTCATCTGCATCACTCACATCCCTCTACTTAATTTATTACATACCCAGTGATCGCCTTTATAGTCCACCCTGTTACGGGTGACGTTTGATGATACCAAAGTGCATACTCCTTATGTAGGGAACCGTAGTGACTTCAGGTCTAAAGATTATTCCTACTAATAGTTACATGAGAAAGTTTATGACACTCGTATGACAATTTATAAAACTTTCTCATGGCGGGTCAATTTAGTACACATTCTCTAATGTATACCCATGTGTCAACTTGATATCATATATCTATGACTTGTGAGCTCAAGTCATCAGTTGACCTACATGCTAGTTTCCATGTATTAATATTGTCCTTAAATATTAATGCTTGACTAGGAATGGTTTAGTATAATATTCTCTACATCATCTCACTATCGATTCAACCAATCGATATGATGTAGACAAGAACCTACTTCCCAAGGACATTATTATACTTAGTTATTTGGCACAAATATAAAGTAAGTATAATAACCAAACATGCCTTTATTAATGATAAAATATGATACAAAAAGTCCTTAGTCAATCATCACATAATTGGCTCTAGGGCTTCTACTAACATAATTCACCCCCCCTCATACCGACCGCACGATCTCTACAAGTAGTATTAGAGCCAGGATGCTCCAGAAAGACTAATCGCCATCTGAAGCAACTTACAAAATGGTCGGACCAGCCATCTACTTGCCAATGTTTGAGGGAGAGTTCGCAACTTAGAAGCGCATGATGCAGGTATTTTTTAGAATTGATTTTGATTTATTATTAATTATGAAAAATAGTTTTGTAGTCCCTAAAGATGTCAAGAATAAAGACAATGACGAGAGCCTATGGACGAAAAAGGAGCAAGCAGACTTTGTTACAAACAGGAAAGTAAAATTTCATCTGCTAACTATTATACTGGCACAAGAAGTCAACCGAATCGGGACCTACCAATCAGCGAAGTAACTTGGGAAAAGTTCCTGCAACTTCACGAAGGAACGTTTGAAACAAAATTGGTGAAACGAGATTTGCTCAGTAACCTCCTAATGGAAGAAGGAGGATCAGTTGTCCAGCTACATGTCAAACTCAAAGAGTTGATCACTAGACTTAAGAACCTTGAAGAAACGGTAACAAGTTGCGATGCACAGAGGTATGCTTTAAGTGCATTCCCACGGCCCCCAGACTGAACTTCTGTAATAGGCGCATACTTTATCTCTAAGGACCTTGAGGTATGTACCTTAGAATAATTATTTCCATCTTTAGAACTTCACAAGTCTTGGTGCATAGGAAATGGTAGAAAATGGATAACATTGCCCTAAGCACGAGGAAGATTCAACACGAGGAGGTGTCTTCAGAAGATGAAGAAGACACAATATACATGGTAAGAAAATTTAAGAAAATTTTTAAATCTAATAAATTTAATGAGATGCAGGCCAAGAGACACCCTCGGAGTAAAAGGAAGATTAAATGCAATTGGTGTCGGAAGTACTAGATCGAACCTAGTTTTAATAATGATAAAGGGTTCAAAGTTAAGTTTGTGTTGTGATCTATCATATTTGCTAAGTGTGCAGGAAAGTCCTAGCTTGTCAAGGTACGAAGTCTTGACCTGCAGGGTTGAGCACGAAGTCCTAGTCGAGGACTGGGCACGAAGTCCTAGTTGAGGGTGTTGGATCGGGTTGGACTGGCTAGAGGGGGGTGAATAGACGGGAAAAAAAATTATGAAAGTGGATGCACTCATCTTTAAAAAAGAAATTTGGTCGCAACTGAGAACGTTGCTTTCAAGGCAGTGGACGCTCAATAAAAATCTCCTTGTGGCGGAGAGGCCTTACAAAAATAGCATGCTAGACTTTTAGAGATTTCACAAGAATGAATAAAAATGATTGATTCAAAAGGTTGAAACTCTAAGCCTATTTATAGCCTAAGAGAATAAATCTGGATTATTGATTGTTGAGGAATTTTCTCTTAACCGTTGATCCTTGGATATAATCTGGATGGTTGATCTTGGATGGGAATTAACTGCATCCATTGGATTTGATTAAAGAATAAAGTTATCCTTTAAGAGATAAAGTTTAATTATAACATTGTCTTCTGCTCGCAACAGATAAATAACTTTATCATCTGCTCGTAACAACTTTAATCACATCTCTTCCTTATCCTAGTCGGTAAGGCTGGTGATATACACAAGTGAGGTTACTGGTTCGAATCTTCATAACACCAAATAAAATTCTTTTTGTTTCAGGTGCCTGGTTTGACTTGGTCAAACTAACTAGTCTTTTGGTTCATCTTCTGGGTGATTTCCGGCCAACCGGAGTTAGGCTCACCCGAACCCGACTCTGGCCTTTCGCCCCTCAAGCGTGCTTCCTCCCGATTTCCCGTCCCTTGGGCGTCGTGTACGTCCTTCTCGATCCACCGGTGTACTCTTCCGCAGCTTCCGCGTCCCTCGGATTGTACCCAGCCCGTCGGCTCACCTCCCCGCACAATCCTTCTCGTTCGCTACGTCTTACACTCGACTTCCTCCGTACCTAAGCTCCTGCAGACTTAGCAGAGGGATTAAACATACCAGGACCTAACTTAAATCGGTTGATCACATCAAAATCAACCAGGGATACTTACAATCTCCCCCTTTTTGATGTGCATCAATCCGAGTTAAGTTAGGGTAATCAAAATAAAAAAACATGCATAATAATGTAAACAGTAAAACTTAAATTTCGAGTAAATTAAAATTCTACCCCTTAACTTAATACTATTCCTCCTCCTTTGATCACATCAAAAAAGGGAAAATATAATTAGGGAAGAAGAAAATGTTTGAGTGCGATAAACAATATTCTAAGTGAAAAAAAATCGTGTTATCATATATTTTTCAAATTTTAAAATGACATATTTTTTAAAGTTAATTCCATTTTTTTGTAAAAAAATGACTTAAATAAAATCTAATTTTTTTTTGATAAAATCCACAGCTGATGAGGAGTTCCAAAAAAATCGGATTTGGCTAAAATATTTTTTCTATCGAATTTAAAAAAAATCATATTTCAATAAACAATTCATAAAAAATCAAAAAAATCTGAATATTTTTGTTAATGTCGAAGATGAGGATATGAGTTTGGACAAAAATTTTGAGTTTTAAATTCATTCATCAAGTTCAAAAATGACAAACCAACACATAAGAGTTCTTGAAGAATAAATTTTTTAAAAAAATTGGAAAAAATACTTCGAAAAATTTGAAAAAAATTGTAATGTGTGTTTCTCCTAAACTCTTAATTTCAAATTTCGAGGGAAAAAAATATTCAAAAAATTTTGAAAGAAATTCCAGTAGATAGACAGCATAATTGTGCATAAAAAAATTAAGACATAATTTTTGTTAGAGAAACAAAATGCACACATATATAATAACAAAAAAATATCAGTTTAATACAAATTTAGGAACCCAAAATAAGTTCCTGTCTACTAGATTAATTAAAAACTTTGGCGGAATATAGCTTTTGGGCACCTTTTTAAATTGGCCCTTATGATTTTTAAAATACCAATTTAAATTATCAGGAAAGCTATTTTTCTTTTGGCGTAAATATGCAATATCAAGTTCTAATTTTTGCACCAAGTTTTTCAAATTATCATTTTTATTTTTTAAAATTTCAGACGAGGATGTAAGTGTTAATTCATTTTTTAATTTTTAATTTTCTTTTTCTAATATACAATTAGATTTGAGCAAAGCTTTAACTCCAGCATATAACTGATCATGAGGAAGAAAACAAACCTCACTTACCGGGTCGCTTTCGAAAAGCGAGGTTCTTTCTTCGTCGTCGATTTCTTCTGACGTCTCTCCCCCTTCATCAGTGTTCCCTTCTTGATGATTTGCCATCAGCGCAAGTCCAGCATATTCTTGACCTTCCGACTCTTCTGATGAGGACTCATCCCAGGTGCCCTTCAGTGCCTTTTTCTTCTTTGGCTGGTTTTTGAGTTTAGGACACTGGTCCTTCAAGTGTCCCTCCTCTTTACAGTTATAACATCTGATTATTCGCTTCTTTGAGGACCGTCTTCTTTTCTGCATTCTTGAAAATTTGTTAGCTTTAAAAAAACGTTTAATACCATTTGTAGCGACCCCGCCTTCTCTACCTTAGACGGACCGTTACTTTGTCTACTTCTTGACTCTAATGCAACGACTAAAATTGCGGAACTTTCTTAAACCTTTTTTTTTGTATTTAAATCTATCTAAGAATGATATTCTAACTTTAATAGTCGTGCATTTAAATTCATCACACAAGGTGCTATAATATTACTAGAGCATTATGGAATATGGATGCAACTTTTCTAAGCATATTTAAAGCAATAAAACTTAATTCGAAACTAACCACATCTTGGCACATGCAATAATATTTCTAGAACTTCATAGAATGTAAATCTTACTTTCTACCGAATTTACAAGCATTTTAAGTACAATTAGGACCTAGTCCAAAAGGGAATAATAATAAGCTCAAGAATAAGTCTAAAATGCAATGTATCCACATGTTAAACTACTCATGCCCTTGCTCATCTAGTGCATTCACAAAAGTATGCATACTAATTGAAATGACATGGAATCTTCATTCTACAAAATTGAGCATGTAAAACTATCCGAAGCATGAATGTTTAATAAACTCCATAACACAATAACTTGGAATTTGGAAATCTTAAACATGCATTTCAAATAAGCTAAACTGTCTCATCCCAAGGATCTCTCCAAGGTCAGCCACCACACACACGTCACTCAGCACCGCCTCGTCGCCTTCCTTCAGAATTGCTTGTCTTTACCTTTATCTGCAGTAAGAGAAAATGCAACTAATAAGCATAAAGCTTAGCAAGTACTATCTAGCTCACAAAATCTCGAAATGTGCAAGCATGCTTTTTAAACAATGTGAAATCACATGAGATACTTTTATACTTAAAAGAAACACTAAAACATGTATAACTCAAAACATGCATACTCAAGCATCCATAAGTCTTAACTCACTTTTTCTTGGCTTAACTTGAAACTTTAGCAATTCTTTAATTTTACATCTTTCTTTAACTTTTAGAAAATTCTGCTAAAGCATATATTTGAAAATAATACTCACTTGGATCCACTTAAGACGTAAGTACCATCTTATGCGCGTTCCCTAAAAGGTTGGGGTAGCGAGCCACCAATCCTAATAGAGCAGACCTTGGTCTACCAGGGCCAAGACCTTGGAATTGGACACCTGGATTTCTTTAACGACGCCCTTGGACGCCGGGTACTGGCCTTAGAAATAAAATAGCTTTTCTCTCTTTTCTTTCTTATCTTTAAATGCCTTGGCATTTTATCGAACACCTTGTGTGCCCAAATCCCTAAGTCTTGACTTTTGGGATTTCGTAAGGCCTTGGCCTTCTCTTTTCTTTTTCTTTATCTTTCTTTTCTTTTCTTATAGATTCCTTAGACCCTAACTCACATAGGGTACTCTATCATTAAATATAAGCATAAATGAACTAAGATCACATGCAAAATCTTAAACTAAAGGTAAATATCTCTTTTAAAACTTTTTAAGGGAAATTCTTGCGGAAAACCGCCTCTTACTGCAGGTGAGCAGTACTTACCTCGATATCTTGGACTTACAACCAAGAACGGCGTCGGAGGTTCCGGAGAAACTCGGAGTCTCGGAGATTTCTTCGCGCTCACGCGTTCCTCTCGTCGTGGGGATTCCGAATATCGGAAAATCTCTCGGAGGAGAGCCTTGGCCGGCCACCGGAGGAAAGCCCTAGGCTTGGTGTGGTTTCGCCCAAGAGAGGAGAGAAGAGGGCGGCGTGCGGCTGGTTTGGGCGAGGAAGGGTTTGAGTTGAGGGAAAATAAAACTTCTCTCCTTAATTATCTATTTATACTTATGGGGGCGAATTTACCTAATTATACCTTATCTATTGTTTCGCTCAATCTATTTCAATAAAAACAAACCAGCGCAGCTGGTCCGCCCCTTTGTCTCTCACAGCGTAGGTGAAGGGTTCGATTCCCACATATGCGATTTTTTGTTTATAACCCTTTTTGCCACTTTCGTTTACGGAAAAATTCTATAAAAATATCCATAAATTTGGAATAAATTCTAAGATACTTCTAAAATTAGTTTCGAGAATTTTCGGGCGTTATAATCCCCCATACCTTATAAAAAGTTCGTCCTCGAACTTAGAATAATTCTGGATATCTTTCTCTCATGCTGTCCTCACGTTCCCAAGTAGCCTCCTCATGCTTTTGACTTTGCCAGATGACCTTCACTAGTGACACCTCTTTGTTTCTTAATCTTTTAACTGCTTTGTCCACTATCTGTGTCGGTCTGCTCTCATAGCTAAGATCTTCTTGGATCTGCACTGACTGAGGCTGAATCACTTGATTGGGATCGTGAATACACTTCTTTAGCATGGAGACATGAAACGTACTGTGGATAGCTGACATATCCTCTGGCAAGTCCAGCTCATAGGCTACCTTCCCAACTCTCTTTATAATCTTGTAGGGTCCTATGTAGCGAGGACTCAGTGCCAAATCTCATCACTCCCTTCATAGGGGCGACCTTGAGAAATACTGAATCTCCAACTTGGAATTCAAGTGGCCTACTGCGTGTGTCAGCATAACTTTTCTGTCTACTCTGGGCAGTCTCAATCCTCTGGCGGATCATCTGGATAGCCTGAGTGGTCTCATCTATAAGCTCAGTCTGGCTGCCTAGTCCTGACTCCATCTCTTTCTTCTCACCAGCTTCTTGCCAACATATGGGTGATCTGCATTTTCTGCCATACAATGCCTCATAAGGCGCCATCCTGATGGTGGCCTGATAGCTATTGTTGTAGGCAAACTCAGCTAAGCACAGAAATTTGCACCAACTACCTTTAAAGTCCAACGCACAAGCCCTGAGCATGTCTTCTAAAATCTGATTTACTCTCTCTGTTTGTCCATCTGTCTGGGGATGGAAAGCTGTGCTGAACTGAAGTCTGGTGCCTAGGGCGTCCTGAACACACCTCCAAAAATGGGAGATGAACCGCCCATCTCTGTCAGACACGATCGACCTCGGAACTCCGTGAAGCCTGATCACTTCTTTCACGTACAGCTGTGCTAACTGCTCTACCGAATGCGATAACTTGATGGCTAGGAAGTGGGCAGACTTGGTCAATCTGTCCACTATCACCCATATTGCATCGTGTCCATGGGTGGTCCTTGGGAGACCTGTGATAAAATCCATGGATATCTCTTCCCACTTCCACTCTGGAATGGGAAGAGGCTGCAGAACTCCTCCTGGTCTCTGGTGTTCTGCTTTGACTCTCTGGCAGGTCAAGCAGGTACTGATATATCTGGCCACGTCTCGCTTGAGTCCAGACCACCAGAACCTTTTCTTTAAATCTTGGTACATCTTGGTAGAACCAGGATGCATAGAGTACGGGGTACTGTGGGCTTCTTCTAAAATATTCTTTCTTAGTTCCTCATCATTGGGGACGCAAAGGCGGTCTCCAAGATAGAGGATGCCACTGTCTGATACTCGAAACTCTGAATTTTCTGCCTCTTGGATCTCCTGCTTGATCTTCTGGATCTCTGGGTCTTGACTTTGCTTTCTTTGTATATCCACAAGCAGGGTTGACTCTAGAGTCAATGCAGAAAGTTGCCCAATTATTACCTCGACTCCAAAATCCTTTATTTCTTTCTGAAGTGGTAGAGACAGTGATGATAGGGACATCAGTGCTGCACAGGATTTTCTGCTCAGTGCATCTGCCACTTTATTAGCTTTACCTGGGTGGTAGAGGATTTCACAGTCATAATCTTTGACCAACTCTAGCCACCTGCGCTGCCTCATATTCAGATCCTTCTGAGTGAAGAAGTACTTCAAACTCTGATGGTCTGTGAAGATTCTGCACTGCACTCCATACAGGTAGTGTCTCCAGAGCTTCAGTGCGAAAACCACAGCTGCTAGCTCAAGGTCATGAGTAGGGTAATTCTTCTCATAGTCCTTGAGCTGTCTGGAGGCATATGCTATTACTTTACCATCTTGCATGAGGACAGCTCCAAGGCCCATCTTGGATGCATCACTGTAGATGTCAAAGGCCTTGTCACTCTCTGGAACAGTCAGGATGGGAGCACTAGTCAATCTTTTCTTCAGTTCTAGGAAGCTGTGCTCGCATTTATCTGACCACTCAAACTTCTGATTCTTTCTGGTCAGGGCTGTGAGTGGAGAGGCTATTCTGGAAAAGTCCTCCACAAATTTTCTGTAATATCCTGCCAGGCCTAAGAAGCTTCTGATTTCACTGGCATTCTTGGGTCTACACCAGTTGCTGACTGCTTCTATCTTGGCTGGATCAACTTGAATGCCTTCTTTGGATACAATGTGACCTAGGAAGGTCACCTGATCTAGCCAAAACTCACACTTTGAGAATTTTGCATAGAGCTTCTCCTGCTGAAGGATCTGCAGCACTATCCTCAAGTGTGTAGCATGGTCCTCTGGAGTCTGTGAGTATATGAGAATATCATCAATAAATACAATGACGAATTTATCGAGATACTCCCTGAAGATGTGGTTCATCAGCTCCATGAAGACTGCTGGAGCATTGGTTACTCCAAAAGGCATCACTACAAATTCGTAGTGGCCGTATCTTGTCCTGAAGGCCGTCCTGGGGATGTCACTTTCTTTAACCTTTAGCTGATGATACCCAGAACGCAGATCTATCTTCGAGAACACTGTAGCCCCTTTGAGTTGATCAAACAAATCATCTATTCTAGGAAGGGGGTACTTGTTCTTGATGGTTACCTTGTTCAGCGCTCTGTAGTCTATGCACAGACGCATAGACCCATCCTTCTTCTTGACGAAAAGTACAGGAGCTCCCCAGGGTGAATGACTCGGGCGAATGAAGCCCTTGTCTAGTAGCTCCTGGAGTTGCTCTTGTAATTCCTTCAACTCTGCTGGAGACATACGATATGGGGCCTTCGAGACCGGACCGGTACCTGGTACTAGCTCGATCTCGAATTCCACTTCCCTGTTGGGAGGTAGTCCAGGTAGTTCTTCTGGAAATACTTCTGGATATTCGCAGACTACCCGTACATCCTCCTGCTTGAGTTCTTTCTTTGCTTCTGAGTCCACTACGTGTGCAAGAAAACCAGCACACCCTTGCTCTAGCATCTGGTGGGCTGCCAAGGCTGAGAGGAATTTCTGAGTCTTCCTCCTTGGGGCTCCTTGAAATTCAAATGGTGGTTCTCCTTCTGGACTGAAAACCACCTTCCTCCGGCGATAGTCCACTGAAGCGCTGTACTTACTGAGGAAATCCATGCCCAGTATGACGTCGAAGTCTTGCATCGCAAGGACTATTAGATCGACATATAGCTCTCGGTCTGAAATCTTGATTGACACAGCCCGGAACCTCTGGGTGGATTCCATGATTTCCCCTGAGGGGAGAGTTGTCAGGAATCTGGACTCCCAACTCTCTGCAGGCACCTGTAACTTACTAGCAAAAGGTACTGATACGAAAGAATGGGTCGCCCCAGTGTCAAACAGTGTAGTAGCTAAATGCTGAAAAATAACGATTTGACCTGTTACGACCGTGGAGGCGCTGGCAGCTTCTTCCTTCGTGAGGGAAAAGACTCTGGCATTGGTTGAAACTGGTGCTGCTTCCAACCTTCCCTGACTGATCTGAGGTCCCTCGAGTATAGTAGGCATGTAATGTAACTGAGGCTTGCCTCCATACTGTACGGACTGCTGAGGGAGTACCTTAAACTTGTTTGGGAAGTCTTTGGATCTGTGTCCCTCTTGTCCACATGAGTAGCACCCAGTTACACCTAAAAGGCATGCTCCTAGATGGGTCCTCCCACACTTAGGACAAGGTGGATACCTAGCTTGCTTGTTCTCTGGGTTTCCTTTTTGGCTGTCAGGCCACTGCTTCCTTTTGTGGTTCTTGTTCTTCCAGTTCTGGTTATTTGGCTGAGGCTTCTGGCCTCCTGTTGTCTTGCTCTCAATCAGGACTGGCTTCTGCTGTGTTTGTTGTGCCTTGATGCTATTCAGATAGTGCTATGAGATTAGTGCACTACTGACCAACTCCTCGCTGGTCTGGGGTCGGTGCGTCCCGCTATTCACGTTGAGTGCTATCTCAGGGTTCAGCATGCGGAGCATCTGTCTGACTCGCTCCTTCTCTGTGCTGACTAGCTCTGGGCAGAGGCGAGCTAGTCTGTTGAACTTCGCGACTGCTTCTCCCACTGGTAGGTTACCTTGTCTGAACTCCATGAAGTCCTCGTAGTGCTTGTTGGTAACCCGCATGTGGAAGAACTCCTCATAGAACTCTTGCTCGAAATCTGTCCAGCTCATCTGGTTGACTATCCTCTTACTCTTGACCCGCTCCCACCACATACGAGCATCTCCAGTTAGGCAGAAGGAGGCACATTTGACCTTCTCGACTTCTGGCCAGTCAAGAAGCTCCATTGTGCTCTCTAAAGTCTTGAACCAAGCCTGGGCATCCCAGGGCTCAGTCGTGCCTGAGAAGCTTTCAGGTTTCAGCCTCTGCCACTAGACGAGGTATGCTTCTTGTCTTCGGTTCATGGCAGGGGTCTCCTGTGGGACTGGTGGAACTTCAGCCACCACTGGAGTTCCCACTCCTGCTGTGGGTGGTGTAGGGGGCACTGGGTGCTGATTTGCCATCAGTGTGGCGATGGTCTTCTGTTGCTCTGTAATCTGAGCTTGCATTTGAGCAATGACTGCCATCAGGTTTGGCTGTTCTATGCCAGGCTCATTATTATCTTGAATTGGAGTGCTGTTCCTTGCATTAGGAGCTCGGCCTCTTCTTGCCATCTAATAATGCATAAAGGAGCAAGAAAATCACTACTACATTTCTAGGTATAAACTTGTCTTCTTACTTAGTAACCTAATATCCATTCTAGAGATTAAACATGATTCCGTGATACTAAGGTATTAAGCATGCTTCCTTGTTCTATACACATAGGAGTAAGTACTTAAGCATTTCTCTATACTGCAATTAGATAAAGGAGAAATAGAAAAACTGAAACTTAAAACTTTCTTACTTGAAGACGGCAAGGTTGATGCTGATGTGTGTGTGATGCTGGAGAATGGGAACCGCTCTGATACCAACTGTAGCGACCCCGCCTTCTCTACCTTAGACAGACCGTTACTTTGTCTACTTCTTGACTCTAATGCAACGACTAAAATTGCGGAACTTTCTTAAATCTTTTTTTTTTGTATTTAAATCTATCTAAGAATGATATTCTAACTTTAATAGTCGTGCATTTAAATTCATCACACAAGGTGCTATAATATTACTAGAGCATTATGAAATATGGATGCAACTTTTCTAAGCATATTTAAAGCAATAAAACTTAATTCGAAACTAACCACATCTTGGCACATGCAATAATATTTCTAGAACTTCATAGAATGTAAATCTTACTTTTCTACCGAATTTACAAGCATTTTAAGTACAATTAGGACCTAGTCCTAAAGGGAATAATAATAAGCTCAAGAATAAGTCTAAAATGCAATGTATCCACATGTTAAACTACTCATGCCCTTGCTCATCTAGTGCATTCACAAAAGTATGCATACTAATTGAAATGACATGGAATCTTCATTCTACAAAATTGAGCATGTAAAACTATCCGAAGCATGAATGTTTAATAAACTCCATAACACAATAACTTGGAATTTGGAAATCTTAAACATGCATTTCAAATAAGCTAAACTATCTCATCCCAAGGATCTCTCCAAGGTCAGCCACCACACACACGTCACTCAGCACCGCCTCGTCGCCTTCCTTCAGAATTGCTTGTCTTTACCTTTATCTGCAGTAAGAGGAAATGCAACTAATAAGCATAAAGCTTAGCAAGTACTATCTAGCTCACAAAATCTCGAAATGTGCAAGCATGCTTTTTAAACAATGTGAAATCACATGAGATACTTTTATACTTAAAAGAAACACTAAAACATGTATAATTCAAAACATGCATACTCAAGCATCCATAAGTCTTAACTCACTTTTTCTTGGCTTAACTTGAAACTTTAGCAATTCTTTAATTTTACATCTTTCTTTAACTTTTAGGAAAATTCTGCTAAAGCATATATTTGAAAATAATACTCACTTGGATCCACTTAAGACGTAAGTACCATCTTATGCGCGTTCCCTAAAAGGTTGGGGTAGCGAGCCACCAATCCTAATAGAGCAGACCTTGGTCTACCAGGGCCAAGACCTTGGAATTGGACACCTGGATTTCTTTAACGACGCCCTTGGACGCCGGGTACTGGCCTTAGAAAGTAAAATAGCTTTTCTCTCTTTTCTTTCTTATCTTTAAATGCCTTGGCATTTTATCGAACACCTTGTGTGCCCAAATCCCTAAGTCTTGACTTTTGGGGATTTCGTAAGGCCTTGGCCTTCTCTTTTCTTTTTCTTTATCTTTCTTTTCTTTTCTTATAGATTCCTTAGACCCTACGCTCACATAGGGTACTCTATCATTAACATATAAGCATAAAATGAACTAAGATCACATGCAAAATCTTAAACTAAAGGTAAATATCTCTTTTAAAACTTTTTAAGGGAAATTCTTGCGGAAAACCGCCTCTTACTGCAGGTGAGCAGTACTTACCTCGATATCTTGGACTTACAACCAAGAACGGCATCGGAGGTTCCGGAGAAACTCGGAGTCTCGGAGATTTCTTCGCGCTCACGCGTTCCTCTCGTCGTGGGGATTCCGAATATCGGAAAATCTCTCGGAGGAGAGCCTTGGCCGGCCACCGGAGGAAAGCCCTAGGCTTGGTGTGGTTTCGCCCAAGAGAGGAGAGAAGAGGGCGGCGTGCGGCTGGTTTGGGCGAGGAAGGGTTTGAGTTGAGGGAAAATAAAACTTCTCTCCTTAATTATCTATTTATACTACCTAATTATACCTTATCTATTGTTTCGCTCAATCTATTTCAACAAAAACAAACCAGCGCAACTGGTCCGCCCCTTTGTCTCTCACAGCGTAGGTGAAGGGTTCGATTCCCACCTACGCGATTTTCTGTTTATAACCCTTTTTGCCACTTTCGTTTACGGAAAAATTTATAAAAATATCCATAAATTTGGAATAAATTCTAAGATACTTCTAAAATTAGTTTCGAGAATTTTCGGGCGTTACACCATTTTTGTTGTTTCATCGTCAGTCGAGGATTCCTCATCGAATTGGATCTTCCTTGTGTTCAGTGCGACGATGTCTGCTTTCTTATTCTTTTCTACAAAATGAGATTCGTGAAGTTCCAAAGTAGAAAATAATTGCTCTAATGTACTTACCGCTAAATCTTTCGAAATGAAATAAGCGTCGATTACCGAGGTCCATTCCGGGGTTCTCGGAAACGCATTTAAGACATACCTTTGAGCGTCCCGACTTGTTACCTTTTCTCCAAGGTTTTCAAGGTCTGTGATTAATTCCTTTACCTTGGCGTGTAAATGCGCAACTGATTCTTCATCCTCCTTTTGGAGGTTTGTCAGTTGGCTTCGAAGAAGGTCTCGTCGCGCTAGTTTTGCCTCTGAGGTACCTTCATGCAATTCCAAGAATTTCTCCCTGAGCTCTTTTGCTGAGTTGTAGTTTCCGATGCGGGTGACTTCTTGTGTGGGAAGAACGGCTAGCAGATGAATTCTACTTTGCCGTTTGCTACAAAGTCTGCTTGCTCCTTCTTAGTCCACGGCTATATTTCTTTATCCTTGTCGTTGTTGTCTTTTGGAACTGAAAAACCATTTTTCATAATTAATAGCAGTTCAATATTTGTTTTAAAAAATACCTGCATTCGGCGCTTCCACATCGCGAACTCCCCCTCAAATTTCGGCGGGTAGATTACGGCACCAACCATTTTTCTTGAAATTGCTACAGTCGGCGATTTGTCCTTCTGCGGTGACCTTTGGCTCTGATACCACTTGTTGGATCGGGTTGGACCGGCTAGAGGGGGATGAATAGATGGGGAAATTTTTTTTATGAAAGTGGAGGCACTCGTCTTTAAAAAAAAAACTTGGTCGCAACTGAGAACGTTGCTTCCAAGGCAGTGGACGCTCAATAAAAATCTCCTTGTGGCGGAGAGGCCTTACAAAAATAGCACGCTAGACTTTTAGAGATTTTACAAGAATGAATAAAAATGATTGATTCAAAAGGTTGAAACTCTAAGCCTATCTATAGCCTAAGAGAATAAATCTAGATTGTTGATTTTTGATGAATTTTCTCTTGACCGTTGATTCTTGGATGTAATCTGGATGCTTGATCTTGGATAGGATTAAACTGCATCCATTGGATCTGATTAAAGGATAAAGTTATCCTTTAAGAGATAAAGTTTAATTATAACTTTGACTTCTGATCGCAACAGATAAATAACTTTATCATCTGCTCGCAACAACTTCAATCACATCTCTTCCTTATCATAGTCGGTAAGGCTGGTGATATATGTTGGTGCAGAAAGCACCCAAGTCGAACCTGTGTTTTGATAATGGCAAAAGGGTTCAAAAGATAAGGTATAATGTTTATCTAACATGCTACTCAAGTGTACAGGAAGAGTCCTAGCGAAGGACTACTAGGCACCTGACGAAGGAATGCCAGGATACAAAGTCCTAGCGAAGGACTGCTAGGCACTTGGCGAAGGAATGCCAAGATACAAAGCCCTAGCCAAGGACTGCTAGGCACCTGGCGAAGGAATGCCAGGATACAAAGCCCTAGCAAAGGACTGCTAGGCACCAGGTGAAGGACAGCTTGGTACTGAAGACCTGGCGAAGGACAGCTAGGCACCTAGAGAAGGACTGCTAGGCAAAAGTCCAACCGGAGGAGCCGGTTGGCATCAGGTAAATTCTCCCGAGAGGAGTAGGTGAGGACGCGTTCCCCGTCGAGGGAACAGTAGGCGTCGGTTCGACCTAGGGCTCCATTTAGGTGACCCAAAGTCAGAACCAAGACAGCTAAGGCTGTATAAACTTAATACTCTATTGCTTTGTACTTGTTTTGGACTAACCCTGGATGCAGGACCGAAGGAATGAGTCATTGCAGCTCAGAACGCCTTAAAGGAGAAAGGCAGCAGCTGAGCAGGGCGCCCCCAGTGTTCCGGGCGCCCCCAAGGGCAACACAAAATAGACTAAGCAAAAAGAGTGCTTCGGCAGTTCATGGGCAGGGCGCCCCCGTCTCGGGCGCCCCCATGCTCCTGAGCGCCCCCATGCTCCCGGGCGCCCCAGCGTCCCGGGCGCCCCCAAGCTCAAGCTAACGAAGCAAGCCAGCGCGAAGCTTGTTAGTGATATGAGAGAAGTGTCCTAAGGCAATCGCCTTATGATTGTAAACATTTATTTCAATAAATAATAATTCACTATTTGAGTATACATGTTTGTGTATTTGATTGGGATCTTAAACTCATCTACTGAATGCCCGCCATACAGTTCACAGCATAAGAGAATTTGTGATGGGATCACAACTAGTGATTATCTCTAAATGTGCAAATGTGAAGTGTTGGAAATATCCCTAGTCGATGAATTGATAAATACGGACATTATCAGTTCTATTGAGACTAGCATGGGTTATTCTCTATTCAGCTGATTCTCACTGGCTGGTGACATTGGGATGTCCGGAGATAAACATGGATGCTAGTTAAGGGAACTAGTTCATTGGAGTGACTAGCTGTAAGACTTCATATGGGAATCTACATGTAGATATGTCAATGAAGATCTTACTGCGGCTTAAGTGCGATGTTCCTTTGACTTGCGGTGTTCAAGTCATCTTGGTCATAGAGACTTATACTTTGACATCTTAAGCAAGCATCTCCAAGGAGGTGTGGACCCAGGATGATCGGGTATAAGCCGAAGTGCCCGAAGATATTTGAACAGCCTATAAAGGAATCACCACTCATTGCGAGGAGATGTATACCCAGGCCTATCATCGGATTGTTACTCAAAGCCTCTGGCCAGAGCATATCATGTTTAGAGTGAGAGTCTCTAAAATACATGAGAGTAATTAGAAATCCAAAGGACGAGTAAGACATTACTTGGGCTAGGTGTGACGTAGTCAGCCTAGTGGGGACTGACACCATTGACCGTGTCCTGAACCAAGTGGGTATAAGGTGGTGAAGGGAATGGGGCACGATTCATTAGAGTTGCTGAAGGGTTTCAGAATAATTTCTTCTGAGGTCAAACCGTTGATCTTTCGATTAATTGGGGATCATGATGTACTACTAGGTGCCACTCATGATCGTTCTATAATTAGTTAATTATAGACGGCCAACATAAATCGAAAGCCTATTTAGTCACACGCACTACGAGTAATCCGAGGGATTTAAAATGAGTTGAAAATTCGATTTTCCGATCAAGAGAAATAAGTCGAATCTGAGTTAGTCAGAGGCGCAATGGAAGCTAAAAATGGCTAAGTCTTTTGAAGGCTTTTTGGGCGAATTAAATGAGTTTAATTCGCTACGGTTCGGGTTGGTTTGGCCGGCCAAAGAGGGTGCCAAAACCCCCTTTGGTGGCCGGCCACAATAAGAGGAGAAAACCAAATTATTTTGGTTTAATTAATAAGATAAATCCAGCGCGATTTATTTTATAAATTATGGATAAATAAATTTGTATAAAGAAATTTATATAAATAAATTTATAGAAATTTATTCTTTTATGGAAGATTAAAATAATCCATGAATTGAGTTTATTTTAATTTTATAAAATCAATTATGAATTGATTTTTCCATAATAAGAAAGTTTATAAATTTCTTATAAAATTTATTCTATAATTTAAAGAGAAGAAGAATTTGTTTTATTATAAATTAGTTATAATAAAACTTGGTTTAAACGGAATAATTCATAAGAATTTATAGGATAAATTTCTTATGATAATTAATTAGTTTTATTATAAAGTTAGTTATAATAAAATTCATAAGAGAATTTATAAGATAAATTTTCTTATGATAATTAATTTGTTTTATTATAAATTAGTTATAATAAGACTAGGCTTAAACGGAATAAGCAATAAGAAAATTTATAAGATAAATTTCTTATAACTAATTCCGTTAATTCGGTTTAGAGGGAGACTTAGCAAAGGAGTTGCTACTATATAAAGGAACCAAAGGCTAGCCCTTATTCCCAATTAAGAGATTAATTATTCTCTCCCTCTCTCTCTCTTAATCTCTTCTCCTCTCCCTCTCCCTCTCTTGCCTAGGGCCGGCGCCCACCCTAGTGGTTTAGGGCCGGCGCACCAAACAACTTCCCCCTTTGAAGTTGGCGTGAGCAATCAAGAAGAAGGAGAACCCGAACAAGAAGAAGAAGAAGCGGATAGCGACTCCTCTCTTCTCGGAATTCGATTCCGTTACTTCATTGGTTAGTTTCCTAATTTCTCTCTTGTTCTTCTAGTTGTGCCTTCCGAGAATCTAGTAGTTCTCGTCGGCACAAAACTCGTGACTTTGCGAAGTCATCCCGAAGAGAACTCGGCGTGGACGCGAATAGAGGCGGAGCTTCCAAGGGACGCTACGGTTGGATCTCGTCCCTTACTTCGAGTTACGAGAGGTACAATGTAAATTAGTTTACTTTTCCGCAAAGTTTTATTTTATGATTATGTTAACACACTATAAGGTTGCATGCTAGATACGAAGTTAAAATAATTTAGGAAATTATTTTATGCAAATTCTTCCGCTGCACGTAAAAATTTTGAATTTTACGAACTCGTATCCTTGTCGACATGCACCCGGTCCCAACAGTGGTATTAGAGCCGGTTAGTGTTCGACATAATCATATAATTGTTTTGTGGAAAACTTTGTAATGATCTCAATTTCGGAAAATTTTTTTTTCAATTATGGAAACTTTCAAATTATAATAAATTTTAGATTTAGGAATTTCAAAGTTTGGAAATCCTCATGAAATTTCTCAAACGTTTGAAATTTTCTAGTTTTTGAAATTTTATAATAATTGTGAAAACTTCCCATCTTTGGAAACTTTCCAATTTTGGAAATTTTTCTATTTTAGAAATTTTCCAATTTTGGAAATATGTAAGTTTCCTTTGTACCAGAAACTTACAATTATTCTGAAAATCAATTTTCGAAATCTCGCAATTTTGGGCACTTTCTTTTAAGAAAGTCTAGACAAATTCATGGACAGTTAATTGACAATTAAATTTGAATTGGTTTTTAAATTGACAACAAAATTTTTTATTTTGGATTGAGCCTCGGGGAGCCGTCCAATTTAAAGTTAGTTGTTGTAATTTAATTTCCCAATTTTTAATTGAAATTGTCATGTTTGATTTGGATTGAGCCTCGGGGAGCCGTCCAATTGGATTTACAACACATTACTTTTCTTTGGGTATCTGAGCCTCGAGGAGCCACCCTTAGAAAATAATTTGTTGTAATTAATTAAATCCATGAATAAAATATGTTTGAAGAGGTGATGCTCTTACATATTGTTGTCTCCAAAATTAATTAGGAAAATGGTTTCCTATAGAGATTTCTTAAATGAGATTTTCATGAAAATAATATGTAGTTGAATTAAGGGATTTGCCTCTTAATTTAACAAGATTTGATTTAGAGAAATCAAAGTCTTGAACATATTATTTTCGAAATTAATTATGACAATTTAGGAAATTGTTTCCCAAAAAAATTCCTTTAATTAAGTATGAAATTGGAATTAGGAAATCCGGTTCCTAATTCAATTGATGAGACTTGATAACTTAAGTCACATACATACTTAATTAAGGAAATCGTTAGTCATGACATAATTCTATGTCATGAATGTGCTTAGAAAAGAAAGATGAGACCCAAAACCCCTTACAAAATATTAAGGCCAACACCTTCCATTAATATGGTTAGAATTGGAGTTTTGTTTCTTGTTTGGGTTGATGGACACATCCATGCCCGACTTGAACCTCAACATGTTCAAACCATGGAATTAGTTTATGAATAATATGTTGGGACCGGGTGCATGTCGACAAGGATACGAGTTCGTAAAATTTAAAATTTTTACGTGCAGCGGAAGAGTTTGCATAAAATAATTTCCTAAATTATTTTAACTTCGTATCTAGCATGCAATCTTATGGTGTGTTGACATAATCATAAAATAAAACTTTGCGGAAAGGTAAATTTTTTATACCTCGCGTAACTCGAAGTAAGGGACGAGATCCAACCGTAGCGTCCCTTGGAAGCTCCGCCTCTATTCGCGTCCACGCCGAGTTCTCTTCGGGATGACTTCACAAAGTCACGAGTTTTGTGCCGACGAGAACTACTAGATTCTCGGAAGGCACAACTAGAAGGACAAGAGAAAAATTAGGAAAACTAACCAATGAAGTAACGGAATCGTATTCGGAAGAGAGGAGTCGCTATCCGCTTCTTCTACTTCGCGTTCGGGTTCTCCTTCTTCTTCTTCAATGCTCACGGCAACTTTCACCTTCTTGGATTTGGTTGGGGCGCCGGCCCTAGAGGAGCTAGGGTGCGCCGGCCCTAAGGGAAGAAGAAGAGGAGAGGAGAGATTAAAGAGAGAGGGAGAGAGTAATTAATCTCTTGATTAATTGATTGATGTCTAAGGGGCTAGCCTTTGGGTCCTTTATATAGTAGCAACTCTTTGCTAAGTCTCCCTCTAAACGGAATTAGTTATAAGAAATTTATCCTATAAATTTTCTTAACTAATTATTCCGTTTAAACCAAGTTTTATTATAAACTAATTTATAATAAAACTAATTCTTCTTCTCTTT
>JAGFNQ010005198.1:0-15646 GCA_024364735.1 Boesenbergia rotunda | reverse complement strand
TCTTTTGCTCTCGGTCATGACCTCCTTATATAGGCTCAGATCCCCGCAGTGATAAATGACGAATTTACTGTCATTTACCCAACCAGATCCAAACGTCTGGTGCTTACTGATTTCGTATTAATCAAATTAATGCATCAATTACATTTGAGCAAAAATCAATTTGGCAAAATGTTGGTTCATCTGGTTTGACAAATTTTGTCCCGACCGGTCGGACATTCGACGTGCGCGGGTCGTGCACACACACGAGTTCACTTGGTTCAGTACAGATCTGGGCCCTGGATTTACACCCCCCCTGTGCACCCACGTGTGAGAGAGAGTCTCTCCCCTAGCATTTGTTCACAACTATCATGCTTGTGATACAATATAAACCAAACATTTTACCTTAAAATTCCCAATGTGGAACTAAAGCCCCACTCACAAGGGAGTCCCTTTATTCTCCTTCTCACTTTCTACTCACTAAAAAGTTTCAATGTGGGACTAAAGTCCCACCACCTCCCTTTCCATTCACACTAGATATCCAAGATATCCAACAATCCCCCGCATGAATGGAAACATGGTGATAG
The DNA here is from genome assembly GCA_024364735.1 of Boesenbergia rotunda. Lineage (NCBI taxonomy): Eukaryota > Viridiplantae > Streptophyta > Magnoliopsida > Zingiberales > Zingiberaceae > Boesenbergia > Boesenbergia rotunda. The sequence continues at coordinate 15,083 of JAGFNQ010005198.1, read as the reverse complement.
CATTCAGCAGTTGAGTCGTGAATAGGATAGGTATGTTTCACCCTTTGAACCTTCCCTTGTGAAGATCTGTTTGCTTCCTGGCTGACAGTAGACATGATGTCGTTAAACTGTGTTGTCGTTTATGTAAGCATTAACATATCTCACCCAGGACTCTCCCTGATACACCTCAGTTCTCATGAGTGTGTTCGTTCTCGACCATGAACACGCCTGATTCTGCGAGAAGTTCTAAGAATTGTGCCTCCAATTCACTTCGAAGCGACCCCACTTCTTTCTCACATATGTGATCTCTTAAGAGTTTTCCACATAACTCTATTGAATCATTAAAAGTCGTATGCTTAACCTCTATCCTTCATTGTTTCTAAGGGTCGTTCCCTCACAGTGACCACCTTTGTCAGTGCAGTTAGGTTGTCCCTTTGAACCTAGTTCTTGGGATCTCCAGTCTGCATATGTTGGGTTTCCTTTGCACCAACATTTTCTATCGGCATCAAACTCATCCTTCTTGATGAGCTTGCAACTAACTCTCGATTTAACCCTTTAGTTAGCGGATCCGCTAAGTTATCCTTTGACTTCACATAGTTAACAGTGATAACTCTAGTTGAGAGTAGTTGTCTAATAGTATTATGTCTCCGACGTATATGTCTAGACTTACCATTATACAGATGGCTTTGTGCCCGACCAATTACAGATTGACTATCACAATGTATGCAGATTGCCGGCACGAGTTTCGGCCATCTCGGTACATCTTCTAAGAATTGTCGTAGTCATTCAGCTTCTTCACCACATTTGTCAAGAGCAACAAACTCAGACTCCATCGTGGATCTGGTTATTACGGTTTGCTTAGAAGATTTCTATGAAATGGTTGCACCTCCCAGAGTGAACACATAACCACTCGTAGACTTCGAGTCTTTTATGTCAGATATCCAACTCACATCACTGTATCCTTCAATAACAGCAGGATATCTCATATAGTGTTGTCCATTTCCACGAGTATATCACAAGTACCTCTGTACTCTTGTTATCCCTTTCCAGTGCTCAACACCGGGATTACTCGTGTATCTACTCAATTTGCTTACTGCGTAGGCCAAGTCTGGTCGTGTACAATTTATGAAGTACATCAGATTTCCAATCACCCGAGCATACTCTACCTAAGAGATACTTTCTCCTCGGTTTTTCGATAGATGTTGGCTCGTATCTATCGGTGTTCGTGCCAACGCAGTATCACCATTGGTGAATTTCTCAAGAATCTTGTCCACATAATGTGACTGACTAAGAACAAGTCCTTCAGCTGTTCTAAGAATTTTGATTCCTAAAATCACATCAGCTAGGCTCATGTCTTTCATGTCAAATCTTGGGTTCAACATATCTTTCGTGGATTTGATTATCTCATCATTACTTTCAATGATAAGTATGTCATCTACATATAAGCACAAGATGACAAAGTCATCTTTTGTAGCTTTCGTGTAGACACATTTATCACATTCATTGATTTTGAATCCACCTTCTCGCATGGCATTATCACATTTCTCATGTCACTGCTTTGGAGCTTATTTCAAGCCGTATAAAGACTTCGCCAATTTGCAAACCTGGTTAGTTTGTCCTGACACAGAAAACCCCTCAGGTTGCTCCATGTAAATTTCCTCTTCTAAATCTCCATTTAGAAAGGTCGTCTTTACATCCATCTAATGTATTTCCAGGTTCCATAAAGCAGCAATAACCAACAACACTCTGATGGAAGTTATTCTCGACACAGGAGAATACGTATCAAAGTAATCAAGACCTTCTCGTTATCGGTAACCTTTAATTACCAACCTAGCCTTGTACTTGTCAATTGAGTCATCTGATCTTTTCTTCTTCTTGAAGATCCACTTGCAACCTAATGGTTTACTCCCCGGAGGAAGGCCCACAAGTTTCCAAGTGTGATTTTGCAAGATAGATTCTATCTCAGATGCAATTGTCTCTTTCCAGTGAGGTCCCTCAGAAGAGTTCACAACTTCTGAGTAGCTTTGGGGGTCACCTTCTAGTATGAAAGTGATAAAATCTGATCCATAAGATTTTTCCACCCGAGCTCTCTTACTCCGCCGAGGCGCAATCTCAACTAGTTCATCTTCCTCTTCTTCTTCATCTGATATTTCCTGCACCCGTTTTGAGGAGCTAGCATCCTCTCGAGTCTTATATGGAAATATATGATCGAAGAATGAGGCATTTCTCGATTTTATTATCGAGTTCTTGTGTATATCCGGTAATTGTGACTCATAAACACAAAACTGATATGCACTGTTGTTATGTGCATATCCGATAAATATGCAATCAACAGTTTTTGGTTCTATCTTAACCTTTTCGGATTAGGCACCAAAACTTTGACAAGACACCCCCACACTCGCAAGTATTTGTAGGATGGTTGTCTTCCATTCCATAACTCATAAGGGCTTTTATCTATTTTCTTTCGAGGAACCTTATTTAAAAGGTAATTAGTTGTTAACACAACTTCCCCCCACATGGAGTCTGGCAGTCCAGAGCTCAATAGAAGAGCATTCATCATCTCCTTAAGAGTTCGATTATTTCGCTCAGCAATCCCATTCTGCTGAGGGGTATAAGGAGCTGTTGTTTCATGTATGATCTCATGTTCAGCACACAACTCAGCGAATGGTGATACGTATTCACCACCTCGGTCACTTCGAACCACCTTAATCTTCTTATTAAGTTGGTTTTCAACCTTATTCTTATAGAGAACGAATTTCTCTATATCGTCATCCTTGCTTTTGAGAACATACACATAACAGTATTTTGTGTTATCATTTACAAAAGTGATAAAGTACTTATTCCCACCACGTGTCAGTGTGTCTTTAAGGTCACATACGTCGGTGTGAATTAGGCCGAGTGGTTTGGTGCTTCTTTCAACGTGTTGAAAGGATGACCTTGTCAACTTTGCTTTAACACAAGTCTCACACTTGTGTTTCGGGTCAAGATAGAATGTCGGTATGATTTGCATGTTCATCAATCTACGAATTGTTGGGAACAGGATGGCTAGAGAGGGGGGGGTGAATCTAGTCGATCTCTTGGACTTAGACAAAAACTTGCTCTTTGAAATCTTTCTCTGCACTTAAGTTAGTAGCAGTGGAAACACAACAAATGCAGAGAAGCAAACTTAACAAAACTGCAGAAACAAAGAATACAAACCAAGGATCGCTAACAAGGATCGTTTACAAGGTTCGGGGATAACTTGCCCCTACTCCTTGGCGTGCCCGTGAGGTGGGCGATCCCTTGATCGTCGGCAGATCAAGCCCCGGTGAACACCGGATATCAAGCGCCTCCTTCTCGGTGGAGTAACCTCTCCACAAGCTATCTCAGTAGATGAATACAAGATTAAGCACACGAGACACTCGAGAAGGGAAGCTCACAAAGCTCTCACAGGAATGCAACAAGATCGCTCAAGAACAAAGCAACAGAGAGCACGAACACAGCCCAGCAACAACTTCCCAAGTTTTCTATCTGTCTCCCCCCGTCTCCTCTGCCTCAGCTTCATCATTTAAGCTCTGCTCACCATCACAAGCTTCATCAGCATCCACTGAGCCAGCCTGAACCCACTGACCTCCCTGAGCACTCAGTCCACTGAAGACTCCCTCTCCAGCTGAGCCTCCGTCAGTCGCCAGCTGCGTCAGTTGCCCGTTGAAACCTGAGAATAAGAAACAGCCAAACCTTCTCAACGGAAAGCCTCCCATTGACCCTCCTTGAGTGTTTGAATCACCTGCTATCATCTGCACACTCTAACAGAGGCTTAGCAATGCATATCAAAATATATCAGTAATGTATCAGAGAATCGGTAGTGACAACAGACGCGATCAGAGCTTCTGACAGCGTATTTGAATTAAAGTGATCGGTCACCTGACCGATCAGAGAGCCTCCTGATCGGTCACCAGACCGATCAGGCTGGTTCCAGACCAATCAGGCTACGTCCTGATCGATCCCCAACGCTCAATCAGAAATCGCGATTTCTTTGAGATTCTCCCGGATCGATCACCAGACCGATCCCAGGTCGTGGATCGTTCACCGGACCGATCCACCCTTATATCGGGCGATTTCTGAGTTTCGCAGGCCAAGCCTTCTGATCGGTCACCGGACCGATCAGGGTGTCACCTGATCAGTCAGCAGTCCGATCAGGACATCACCAGGTCGATCAGGAACCGCCCTGATCGATCTTAGGGAGGAGCCCGCGAAGCTGGATCGTTCACCAGAACGATCTGCACAGTGATCCTGATCGGTCATCAGACCGATCAGGAGCAGTTCAGCAAGGGAACTCAACCTCACTGCTCGCTCCCTGATCGGTCACCAGACCGATCAGGAGCCAGTCAATGGGTGAAACGCATACTCCCTAATCGGTCACCAGATCGATCAGGAGCAGCACAGTAGGTTCCCAACCTCACTGTGTGCTCCCTGATCGGTCACCCGACCGATCAGTCATCGCTGGATCGGTCACCAGACCGATCCACGAAGGAGCAGCGTGCCAGAATCCCTGATCGATCACCAGACCGATCCAGGGACTCAAACTTAGCCCTCCAAGCTAAGTTTCCATCCACCTTAGCCCTCCAAGCTAAGGATTTTCCATCTAACTCTCCAAGTTGGGAATTTGCACCTAACCCTCCAAGTTAGGACTTTTCACCTAGCCCTCCAAGCTAGGACTTTTCACCTAGCCCTCCAAGCTATGACTTTTCACCCAACCCTTCCGAGTTAGAACATCATCCAACCTAGCCCTCCAAGCCAGGCACCTGACCCTCCAAGCCAGGACTTTTTCACCTAATTCTCCAGGATGGGAATTTGCACCTAACCCTCCAAGTTAGGACTTTTCACCTAGCCCTCCAAGCTAGGACTTTTCACCCAACCCTTCCGAATTAGGACTTTTCCAACACCTGGCTTCACTCACCAGGACCCGGCTTCACTCACCGGGATTTCCAACACCTGGCTTCACTCACCAGGGCCCGGCTTCACTCACCGGGATTTCCAACACCTGGCTTCACTCACCAGGACCCGGCTTCACTCACCGGGATTTCCATCACCTGGCTTCACTCACCAGGACCCGGCTTCACTCACCGGGATTTCATGCCCAGTCCCCGACCAGGACTTTAACCCAAATTCGCTCAACCGAAACTTAAGTCATTGTCAAACACCAAAACCATAACCGGGCCAGACTGCATCAACACAAATCACATCGTAATTCACATGTCCTAGTCTACCATTCCATAAACACGAAGACTCAAGCATATAAGTGGAAGAGCTTTCAATTTTAATTATCTTAGGCTTAATGGCCATTACACTGAGCTTAAACAGCCCATTAGATACATAGCTCTTTCCTACAAACATTCCCTTCTTCGACAGAACAACTCTGTCGGACTCAAACACAATGCGAAAGTCATGCTTGCTTAATAATGATCCGAACACTAGATTCTTTCGAATCTCCGGAACATACAGTATATTTGTTAGAGTCAGGTCCTTGCCCGAGGCCATCTTCAGCACCACCTTCCCTTGGCCCATGATGTCCGAGGTTGCCGAGTTCCCCATTAACAGCCTCTCTCCACTAATTTCTTCAAAATTATGGAGCAGCTCCTTATTGCAGCACACATGTCTGGTGGCTCTAGTATCGATCCACCATTATCGCGGGTTTGAACCCACCAAGTTCAATTCGGAGACCACGCCACAGAGGTCTTCCATTTCTAGTCCCTCGTTCAGGTTAGCCTCCTGCTTCTTCTTCGGTTTCTTGCATTCCGAAGATTTGTGGCCCACTCGGCCACAGTTATAGCACTTCCCAGAGAACTTCTTGGTGATGCCTCCTCTGGGTCCCAGCTTGGAAGATTTTGAATTCTTCCGTTTCGAGCTTTTCTTGTGCTTGACCACGTTGGCTTTCACAGTAGCCTGAGAGAACAGATTTCTCTCTGAATCCTTGTTTCCTTCTTCGATGCGAAGTCTAACAATGAGTTCCTCCACGTTCATCTCCTTCTGCTTGTGCTTCAGGTAGTTTTTGAAATCCTTCCAGCCAGGGGGCAGCTTCTCAATGATGGCTACTACTTGGAAGGTTTCACTTAGAACCATACCTTCTGAGTAGATCTCATGTAGGATCACCTGAAGCTCCTGGACTTGGCTGATCATTGTCTTAGAGTCAACCATCTTGCAGTCCAAGAATCGGCCCACGATGAACTTCTTGGCCCCAGCATCCTCCGACTTGTATTTCTTGTCTAAGGAATCCCATAGCTCTTTGGTCGTTCTCTTCGTGCTATACACAGCATACAGCGAGTCGGCCAGGTAGTTGAGGATGTAGTTTCGGCATAGGTACTCAGAATAAGTCCATGCCTCCACCTCAGCAACCTCAGCTTGTTTGGGAGGGTCCTCGGTCAAGAACCGAGCCAGATTGAGCGTGGTCAGGTAGAAGAGCATCTTCTGCTGCCACCTCTTAAAGTTCATCCCAATGAACTTCCTGGCTTTTCCCCATGGTTGATCGGGACATTCCCGATCGGGCCAGAGGGGGCCTGGTGATGAGTCTGTTTCACCTCAACACGTTCCGTGGTCATCTCAACAGAATCGACTCTGTTTCAAGATTGTTGGAGGGAATGCTCCTTTTCGAAGGGTTTACAATAAATTGAAATTATAAATAATAATAATTCCAGCTTATCTGTTGAGTAGCTCCGACTACCTTTTTCGCAAGCAGCAGTCTCCCGAGCTGAATTCCCGAGCTCCCGAGTGATCTCCCGAGCTGAAACCCCGAGCTGTCGAGTGAGCTCCCGAGTAGAATTCCCGAGTGGCCGAGTGAGTTCCCGAGCAGAATCTCCCGACCCGAGCAATGTCTCCCGAGCCGAGCTCCCGACCATGTCTCCCGAGCCGAGCTCCCGACCAAGTCTCCCGACCCGAGCAGTGTCTCCCGAGCTCCCGAGTGGAGTCTCTCGACTAGGATCTCCCGAGTAGTGGTCGGACGTCTCCCGACCAGGAATTTGTTGAGGCTTGCGCAGCGCAGTTTCCTTGAAACAGATTCGTCCTCCTCCGGCGGTGCTTCGAGGCTCAGATGGGCGTTTATCTCTCAGGATACAACAGCCGACCACGGGCACAACAGAGCACTCATTGCTCGTGGCGAACTGAGGAAGTACTCAAACGCTAACACTGGAGGTCGGGAACGAGGTAGAGTGGAAGAGAATCACTTTGTATGTCTGTGTCTTTTGCTCTCGGTCATGACCTCCTTATATAGGCTCAGACCCCCGCAGTGATAAATGACGAATTAATCGCCATTTACTATCATTTACCTGACCAGATCCAAACGTCTGGGGGTTACTAATTTCGTATTAATCAAAATTAATGCATCAGTTACATTTGAGCAAAAATCAATTTGGCAAAACATTGGTTCATCTGCTTAGACAAATTTTGCCCCGACCGGTCGGACATTCGACGTGTGTGGGCCGTGCACGCACACGAGTTCACTTGATTCAGTACAAATCCGGGCCCTGGATTTGCACCCCCCTGCGACCCACACGTGAGAGAGAGTCTCTCCCCTAGCATTTGTTCACAACTATCATGCTTGTGATACAATATAAACCAAACATTTTGCCTTAAAACTCCCAATGTGGGACTAAAGCCCCACTCACAAGGGAGCCACTTTATTCTCCTCCTCACTTTCTACTCACTAAAAAATTTTAATGTGGGACTAAAGTCCGACCACCTCCCTTTCCATTCCCACTAGATATCCAAGATATCCAACAACTTGTTGATGGGGTTGAGCACCCCGTGGTTGACACGTGGAGTGAAGAAGTTACGTGGTAAGATCCATCGAGTCTGGATGACTCTCCTTCTCAAACTCCCGAGACCCCCTCGGGAAGGTAAACTCTCGAGACCACCTCGGGCAGACCTACTCTTGAGATCACCTCGGGAAGTCAGGACTCCAAGATCACCTCGGGAAGACAGACGCCCGGGACCCTCCCGGGTCAAAGACCTCGAGATCACCTCGAGGTAGCAGAACCCAAGGATCATCCTATCCTATGATCCAACCTCAAGTAACCGTCCCCTTTCTTCGCGTCTACGAATAATTACTACCAATAATTATGGGATAATTATGACCCATAACATGCGTCTAGTAAAGCTTTAATTATCACAACAGCTCAGATTTAATTGTTGCAAGGAACGTTGCGAGGATTATTCAGTAACCGACAATTGAGAGGACATGGAAAAGAACGTGGGGGCACGTGTGACTGCCGTCTTAGGTATAAAAGGTACTCCAACCCCCTGGTAAGGGAGTTACACTCACTTTACGCATACTTCTCCTTAGCTTTTTCTCCCTCAGAGACTCTCGTACTGACTTGAGCGTCGGAGTGGGCTCCGTCGGAAAAATCTCCGGCGTGTTTCCATTAGCGCTCGTGTTAATCTCGCAGGGTGGGAGCTCTTCCTCTCTCGTCATCATCCTTGTGGGCTGAACTCTGGTGACTGACCATCGGCGTCAATTCCTTCCGGAACAAGTTTTGCGCCGTCTGTGGGAAATTATCAAAGCACCAGAAGGAGCACCGATGGCAGAACCGAAGAGACAATCCATCGTTCTGACGAAAGAGGAATTACACCGCCTGGTGGCCAATGCTGTCAAAGGGGCACTCGAGCAATACCAAATCGAGCAGACCGCTTCACGACGAGTAGCTTTTGTGCAAGGGGAGATCCCCAGGATCTCCATCTCGCATCCCAACAAAGGAGATCTGTCTTACCACCAGTGGGGCACGCTGAACCAGTCCCGGTACATCGACGGGATTCTCTAGGAGATTTGGAGAAGGCCAACTCAGTAGCCTCCAGCGTACTGTGGGAGGAGGAATAACTCAAAGAAGAACGAAGGGAGGTCGGGAGCTTCGATGTTGGATGCTTATCAATGCTACCATCAAGTTCCTCTCGCTCCCAAAGATTAAGAGAAAGTCGACTTTATGACAACAGATGGCACGTATTTCTATAATGTCATGCCTTTCGGATTGCGTAACGCTGGGGCAACTTACCAACGGATGATGGACAAGGTTTTCAGACATCAAATGGGGAGGAACATCGAAGTGTACGTGGACGATATCCTGGTCAAGACCGACAAAGGAAAGCACATGATAGCCGACTTAGAAGAAACGTTCGCCACCCTGAGGGCCAATAAGCTGAAGTTAAACCCTGCTAAGTGCTTGTTCGGGGTGAAGAGTGGTCGGTTCTTGGGATACATGGTGACAGAGAGGGGAATCGAGGCTAATTCAGAAAAAGTAAAGGCTATTCTGAATATGTCGTCCCCTCGCAACTTCAAGGAAGTACAATGATTGAATGGTAGAATCACGGCTCTGTCCAGATTCGTCTCCAAGTCTGCAGATAGGACCTTACCATTCTTCAAGATTCTGAAAAAGGCAGCCAAGTTCAACTGGGATGACCAGTGTGAGAAGGCATTTGTCGATCTGAAGGCCTATCTCGCTGAGCTCTCTATCCTCTACAAACCAGTGGAGGGGGAGACATTATTTGTCTACCTATCTGCAGCAGAACAAGCGGTGGACTCTATGCTCGTTCGAGAAGAAGGCATATTGCAATATCCTATATACTTCTTCGGACATCTCCTGAAGGATGTCGAGACGCGATACACCAAGATGGAGAAACTGACCTATGCTCTGGTCTTAATAGCTCGGAGGCTCAGGTCATACTTCTTAGCACATCCAGTTGTGGTTCTCACCAATAGCCCACTCGCACGAGTCCTCACCAATCCCGAAGCTTCAGGTCGGTTGATCAAATAGACGACGGAGCTAAGCGAATACGAGATTGAGTATCAGCCTCGTACCGCTATCAAGGCATAAGCTCTCTCAGATTTCATGCTCGAGTCTGTCCCAGAGCCCAAAGCCGAGGGAGTCTGGAAGATCTATTTAGACAGGTCTTCCAACAGCAAGCACAGCAGAGTCAGGGTGTTAATGATCTCCCCTCGAGGGGATATATTACATTTATCTATTCAGCTCTACTTCAAAGCCACTAACAAGCGGAATACGAGGAGATCCTAGCAGGACTGCACGCAGCCAAGCATGTGGGAGTTACTTGGGTCGTTATACATTCAGACTCTCAGCTGATGGCACAGCAAATAAAAGGCGACTTCGAAGTCAGGTGTAAACGCCTGTAGAAGTATGTAGCCCTATATGAGCAGTTAAAAGCATCTTTCACGGAAGTTATCCTACAGAAGATCTCCCAAGCCAACAATGCCAAGGCCGATAAACTAGCCAGGCTGGCTAGCTCCATCTCTACCTGGCAACTAGATGAACCTAGTGCCCCGGAAGATACTGTAGCTCAGATTGGAGAGGAGGCGGAAGGCAACACCGCAGCCGATTGGAGAGATCTGTATGTGGAGTTCCTACGCAGCGGGAATGCTCCAAGCATGGATCAAGGAAGTCGATTATTCAGTCGTCGGACTGCCAGATTCACATTAGTCAGAGATTAACTATACAGGAGAGCCTTTGCTCGACCACTCCTCAAATGTGTCGGGTCAGAGGAAGCCGACTATGTAATGCGAGAGGTACATTTAGGCATCTGCGAAAATCACATTGGGGGGAAGGTCTCTGACTAAGAAGATTATCAGCATGTGACTTATCGACCGACCTGTTGGAAACGAGATGGCTAGAGAGGGGGGTGAATATAGCCAATCACTTTTGTCTTGCACTTAACAAGTTTCCTGCACTCAACTTATCAGTAGCACAGCGGAAGAAACAAAGGAAAATGAAGCAGTGCAGTAAACGAGAACAGAAATGAAGGCAAACAGAGACAACTGCCAAGATCGCTAACAAGAGGTTTACAAGGTTCGGGGATAACTTGCCCCTACTCCTTGGCGTGCCCTTAAGGTGGGCGATCCCTTGATCGTCGGCAGATCAAGTCCCGGTTTTCACCGGATATAACGCAACCTCCTTCTCGGTGGAGAAACCTCTCCACAGCGTTTCAATCACAGATAAAGTTTAAGCACAAAGAAACAACAAGAAGGATCTTACTCAAACACTTAGCAAGGACAAGAACACAGCAAGCTTCCCTGAGCTCCACCCAGTGGCGATCTCACGCAAGAACCCTTCTTCGTGTCTTCCCACTGTCGGACTCCAAGCTCCTTGTTCTCTCCTTCAAGCGCTCAAGTAATGAATGATTGCTTCTCGATCGCTTGCTCTAAATGATGAAAACTTCAAGAACACAGCAAGATTGTTGTGGAGAACACAAGGCGCGGCAAGAACACTAGTTTTCAGGAACTAAAAACTCTGCTTCAACGAAGCCAACTTCCACCCTTTTGATTCTTCATACATCACCAGGTGACAACATCCTCTGTAGCCTCCAGCTACCTCACTGCCAACGCCAGCTACCACTGAGCCCTCTCTGGTCTTCCTGAGATCCCCTCAGCCAAGCCCCAGTCTCGGCTCCAGTCTGCAGCTCGGCCGTTACAACCGGAAATGGAGAATCGGGCAAACCTGCTCCAAGGAAAGCTCTTCTTTGACCCTCCTTGAGTGTTTGAATCCTCCCCTGTCACCTGCAGCTTAATCAGACTGTTAGAGCATTGAATCAACCAGTAAATCAAATATCAGAGGCAAACAGCAGCGAATCAGATATGTTCAGACGCGATCAGAGCGTCTGACAGTGTAATTTGAATTAAAGTGATCAGTCACCGGACCGATCAAAGAGTCTCCTGATCGGTCAACAGACCGATCAGGCTGGGTCCAGACCGATCAGGCTCCGTCCTGATCGATCCCCAACGCTCAATTAGAAATCGCAATTTCTTTGAGATTCTCCTAGACCGATCACCAAACCGATCCCAGGTCGTGGATCAATCACCGGACCGATCCACCCTTATATCGGGCGATTTCTGAGTTTCTCAACCTAAGCCTTCTGATCGATCAACTGACCGATCAGGGGGTCTCCTGATCGGTCATCAGTCCGATCAGATCATCACCAGACCGATCAGGCACCGTCCTGATCGATCTTAGTGAGGAACCCGCGAAGCTGGATCGTTCACCAGAAAGATCTGCACAGTGATCCTGATCGGTCATCAGACCGATCAGGAGCAGTTCAGTAAGGGAACTCAACCTCACTGCTCGCTCCCTGATCAGTCACCAGACCGATCAGGAGTCAGTCAATGGCTGAAATGCATACTCCCTGATCGGTCACCAGATCGATCAAGAGTAGCCCAGTAGGTTTCCAACCTCACTGTGTGCTCCCTGATCGGTCACCAGACCGATCAGTCATCGCTGGATCGGTCACCAGAACGATCCACGAAGGAGCAGCGTGCCAGAATCCCTGATCTATCACCAGACCGATCCAGGGACTCAAACTTAGCCCTCCAAGCTAAGTTTTCATCCACCTTAGCCCTCCAAGCTAAGGATTTTTCACCTAACTCTCCAAGTTGGGAATTTGCACCTAACCCTCCAAGTTAGGACTTTTCACCTAGCCCTCCAACTAGGACTTTTCACCCAACCCTTCCGAATTAGGACTTTTCCAAACCTAGCCCTCCAAGCTAGGCCTGACCCTCCAGGCCAGGACTTTTTCACCTAATTCTCCAAGATGGGAATTTGCACCTAACCCTCCAAGTTAGGACTTTTCACCTAGCCCTCCAAGCTAGGACTTTTCACCCACCTCTTCCGAATCAGGACTTTTCACACACCTAGCCCTCCAAGCTAGGATTTCCAACACCTAACCATCCAGGTTAGGATTTTCCATACCATGCCTGATCCCCGATCAGGACTTAATCATAATCCATGTCATGCCTGATCCCCGATCAGGACTTAATCATAATCCATGCCATGCCTAATCCTCGATCAGGACTTAATCATAATCAATAATCATCCACCTAAACTAAAATCGATGTCAACACCAAAACAACAATCAGAGCAAGACTGCATCAATAAGACCGAGCCCCTGCGAGTCTCCACAGTGTCCTACCCATTCGATCAGTAGGGAAGGGACATTGTAGGCCCATTTCCCATTGGACCACAGCAGAAGAAGTTACTGCTGGTCCTCGTGGACTATTTCTTCAAATGGGTGAAAGCTGAGCCCCTGGCACATATCACAGAGGCCGCGATGATGAAGATCCTATGGAGGGATATTGTCTGTAGATACGACATCTCCCACAAGCTAGTGTCGGACAATGGAAAGTAGTTTGCCGAGCGCAAACTCAGAGAATGGTGTGAGGGGCAAAGCATTCGTCAAGCCTTCGTATCGGTCGCGTATCCTCAGGGCAATGGACAAGCTGAGGTCGTTAATCAGGAAATCCTCAGAGGACTCAAGATAAAACTAGATCACGTTGGAGGCAGCTAGGTCGAGGAGCTCCCCAGTATCTTGTGGTTCTACCGTACCACTCCACGAGAAGGAACAGGCAAGAGTCTTTTTTAGCTGGTGTATGGAGCCGAGGCCGTGATTCCAGTGGAGGTATGTGAGGAGTTCGTTCGACATCAGTACTATAACAAGGAGGACAATGATCGAGAGCGGCTGATCGACCTATATCTCGTGTCGGAGGTCCGTGATAAATCAGCCGCCCGACTGGAAGCGTACGGACAACGTATGTGTAACGACCCGACCCGTCTACCGGCCCACTTACCGGCCCATTTATCGGTCCTCACGACCGTCGTACCGTCGACCATCGACCATGTCGTTACTCATACTAGGTCTTCCCACCCTTGGGTGTGGATTTTTGCCTTCCCAGGATTCGAACCCTAGACCCAGGCTTAAATCTAGTTCTTTATGAATCCTGAATACTAATTGAGTTATAGCTCAATTAGTATTCAGGATTCATAAAGAACTAGATTTAAGCCTGGGTCTAGGGTTCGAATCCTGGGAAGGCAAAAAATCCACACCCAGGGGTGGGAAGACCTAGTATGAGTAACGGCACGGTCGATGGTCGACGGTACGACGGTCGTGAGGACCGGTAAATGGGCCGGTAAGTGGGCCGGTAGACGGGCCGGGTCGTTACAATAAAAAGGCGCCTTTTTATGTAACGACCCGACCCATTTGGCGGCCCATTCGGCGACCCCTTATTTTTCTGTGGGTCGTCGACCGTCGACCGTGTCGTTACCATACTAGGTCTTCCGACCGCCTGGTCGGTGGATTTTTGCCTTCCCAGGATTCGAACCCTAGACCCAGGCTTAAGTCTAGTTCTTTATGAATCCTGATAACCAATTAAGCCAGGCTCAATTGGTTATCAGGATTTATAAAGAACTAGACTTAAGCCTGGGTCTAGGGTTCGAATCCTGGGAAGGCAAAAATCCACCGACCAGGTGGTGGGAAGACCTAGTATGGTAATGACACGGTCGATGACCCACAGAAAAATAAGGGGTCGCCGAATGGGCCGCCAAATGGGTCGGGTCGTTACAGTATGCAACAAGCCTACAATCGCCAGGTAATCGCTCGCAGCTTTGAAGTCGGAGACAAGTTCTGGAAAAGGATCAAACCAGTCAACGAACCTAAAAAGTTGGAGCCTCAGTGGGACGAACCCTACATCATCACCAGAAAGCTCACAGAGGCAACTACTATCTGGAGGATGAAAAGGCAAGGGGCTGGAGAGGTCATGACATGCCAATCATCTCCGACCATATCATAGTCGGTGAGATGTTGAGTTGATTGCATAAAGCTTGTATTTCAGTTGGCACTGCCTTGCAGTTTAATAAATAAAGGAGTAAATGAAATATTACTCGAGGAATACCGAATACTTGCCTGTTAAAACTCTACTACCTCGCGATGCTGCAGATGCCCGAGATGAGTAGGCTTGGTCTGGGTGCTGCGGATGCCCGACCATGAGCTATTAAACCCTACTACCTCGCGGTGGTGCGGATGTCCGAGGTGAGTAGGCTTGGTCTCGGTGTTATGGATGCCCGACCAAGAGCTGTTAAACCCTACTATCTCGCGGTGCTGCGGATGCCCGAGGTGACTAGGCTTGGTCTGGGCGCTGTGGATGCCCGACCAAGAGCTATTAAACCCTACTACCTCGCGGTACTGCGGATGCCCAAGATGAGTAGGCTTGGTCTGGGTACTGCGGATGCCCGACCAAGAGCTGTTAAACCCTACTACCTTGCAGTGTTGCGCATGCCCGAGGTGAGTAGGCTTGGTCTGGTTAC
>JAGFNQ010005197.1:202437-238123 GCA_024364735.1 Boesenbergia rotunda | reverse complement strand
GGAGGAAGTGGAAGCTCCCCATGAAGACACCGTGGTGATCCTTGCTCGCATCGCCAACTATGAGGTGAAACGCATCTTCGTGGATATAGGAAGTTCCGTAAACATCTTGTACAAGGATGCTCAGGATCAGATGCAGATTGACGAGCATGAACTACTTCCGGTCTCGACCCCACTGTTCGGCTTCAGTACCGGATATCGAGTACAGCCGATAGGGCAAATCACCCTATCGCTATAATTGAGTAGCAACGTGCTCGAGAGGACCAGGAGGACAACCTTCTTGATCGTGGACTCCCTCATCCTACAATGACATCTTGGATTGCCCGACGCTCAGTGTCTTCCAAGCAGTGGTCTCTATCTACCATTAGAAGATAAAATTCCCGGTCGACGACCGAGTGGCTGACGTCAAAGGGGGCCAACTAGTGTCTCGTCGATGCTACAGTGGGGAAGCCAGATAGGAGTCCCGAATAAACTCAAGAGCACAGGAAGGCTAACTGGAGGAAGCGGCCATTCGCAGAAGGACAGGGCCAAAAAGCTCAAGAGGCCAGGGCAAGCCAACTATCTCCAACCCTGTCACCCTTGGTAAGATTTGTGTGACATCCTATGTACTCGACTGTGTATTCTTGCTGTCTTGCAGTGAATTCATGAAATAAAGGAATGTGCTATCACAAAAGTGCCAGTACATCTGATAAAACCCTAATGCCTCGCGGTGCTGCGGATGCCCGAGGTACTTAGACTTGGTCTAGGTGCTACGAACGCCCAACCAAGAAAACAAAACCCTAATGCCTCGCGGTGCTGCGGATGCTCAAGGTACATAGGCATGGTCTGGGTGCTATAGATGCCCAACCAAGAAAATAAAATCCTAATGCCTTGAGGTGCTAGGAATGCTTGAGGTACTTAAGGCTTGGTTTGGGTGCTATGGATGCCCGACCAAGAAACCAAAACCCTAATAGCTAGCAGAAGAGCGGATGCTCGAGGTACTTAGGCTTGTTCTGGGTGCTACGGACGCCCAACCAAGAAACCAAAACCCTAATGCCTTGCGGTACTGCAGATGCCCGAGAAACTTAGGCTTGGTCTGGGTGCTACGGAAGCCCAACCAAGAACCCAAACCCTAATGTCTTGCGGTGCTGCGGATGCCCGAGGTACTTAGGCTTGGTCTGGGTGCTACGGACGCCCATCCAAGAAACCAAAACCCTAATGCCTCGCGGTGATGCAGATGCCCGAGAAACTTAGGCTTGGTCTGGGTGCTACGGACGCCCAACCAAGAAACCAAACCCTAATGTCTCGCGGTGCTGCGGATGCCCAAGGTACTTAGGCTTGGTCTGGGTGCTACGGACGCCTAACCAATAAACCAAAACCCTAATTCCTTATGGTGCTGCGGATGCTTGAGGTACTTAGGCTTGGTTTGGGTGCTACAGATGCCCAACCAAGAAACCAAAACCCTAATGCCTCACGGTGTGGCGGATGCTCGAGGTACTTAGGCTTGGTCTGGGTGCTACGGACGCCCAACTAAGAAACCAAAACCCTAATGTCTCGTGGTGCTGCGAAAGCCTAAGGTACTTAGACTTGGTCTGGGTGCTACCGACGCCCAACCAAGAAACCAAAACCCTAATGTCTCGTGGTGCTGTGGATGTCTGAGGTACTTAGGCTTGGTTGGGTGCTTCGGACACCCAACCAAGAAACCAAACCCTAATGCCTCGTGGTGCTGCTGATGCCCAGGGTACTTAGGCTTGGTCTGAGTGCTACGGACACCCGACCAAGAAACAAAAACCCTAATACCTCGCGGTGCTGTGGATGCCCGGGGTGATGGTGCAGATAGCACCCAAGTCGAACCTGTGTTTTGATAATGACAAAGGGTTCAAAAGTTAAGATATAATGTTGATCTAACACATTTACTAAGTGTACAGGAAAAGAAGCCCTTGGTACACTAGGCACGAAGTCCTGGTCAAGGACTGGGCACGAAGCCCTGGCAAGGAGCTGGGCACCGAAGACCTGCTCGAAAGGTGGGCACGAAGTCCTAGTCGAGGACTGGGCACGAAGCCTTGGCAAGGAGCTGGGCACCGAAGACCTGCTCGGAAGGTGGGCACGAAGACCTGGTCAGGTGCATCGGGCAAAAGTCCAACCGGAGGAGCCGGTTGGCAAAAGGTAAACTCTCCTGAGAGGAGTAGGTGAGGACACGTTCCCGGTAGAGGGAACAGTAGGCGTCGGCTCTACCTAGGGCTCCATTTTGGAGACCCAAAGTCAGAACCAAGACAGCTACGTCTGTAAAACTCACTAACATGCTTGCTTTGTTTTGTTTGGTACTAACCCTGGATGCAGGACCGAAGGAACGAGTTTCTGCAGCTCAGAACGCCCCAAAGGAGAGGGGCAGTAGCTGGGCGAGGCGCCCCGGAGGTCCCGGGCGCCCCCAAGGTGAAGGCAAGACAAGCTAAGAAAGTAATGCTTCGGAAGCACACTAGGGAGGGCGCCCCCGTGCTCCCGGGCGCCCTCGTGCTCCAGGGCGCCCCGGATGCTCTGGGCGCCCTGGGTCCAAGCTAACGAAGCGGATAAAGTTTGAGCCAGCGAGAAGCCAGCTGACTGAGTCAACCGGGGCGCCCCTGGGTCCCGGGTGCCCCCAGTCAAACCTCAGCCCGATCCTTGAGGGATAAAGGCTGACCGAGACTGTTGCGAATCGAAGGCCACGTAGAGGGCGCCCCCAACGTCCAGGGCGCCCCCAGGACTGCTATAAATAGCCCTCGACCCCCATGGCTTCTCAACACAGTTTTCCAATGTCAATACACTCTTCGACTCAAGCGCTCTGCTCCAGAACACTTCCATCTCGAGATTCGAGCGCCGACGATGACCCTACGCACCGAAGAACGTTCTACACCGGGCGTCGGCAACGAAGAGTTAATCTTTAATTGTACTTTTAATGCACTACTACTGTATATCTTCTTGTAATTATTTACGCGATTATAGTATTGCCCGCAGTAAACGGTCAACGACCGTGGGCCTTGGAGTAGGACCCGACCGTGACTCCGAACCAAGTAAATCGTGGTGTTTGCGTTTGGCTTTCGTGTTAATTTTCCGCTGTGCATACTCTCTCTAAATCCGAAACGTTTTACGATATTCACCCCCCTATCGTTCTTCTCGATCCAACAAGTGGTATCAGAGCGTGGAAGCTCAAATTTGGTGCAACCACCAATTTGAGAGTTTTTTTTTCGGATTTCTTTTTAATTTTTTTTCGAATCTTCATCGTTAATTGAGGTTGGTGCAACACCCCTCGATAAATATTTTTTTCTTCCTGCACTACTAATCCAAGACCAAGTCTTGGGATATATTCTTTTTTTAATTTCAGATAAATTGTCATGCAAGAAGGATTCAGCAAAGCCAGACCACCGCTTTTCAGTGGAGAGGACTTCTCCTACTGGAAAAGTCGGATGAAGGTCCACCTGAAAACTCAAGTGGACATGTGGATAATCATCCAGTCTGGACTGGAGATTCCAAGGAATGCTGAAGGAGTGCCACAGTCTTACACTAAGTGGGATACCGCTCTGAAAAGAAAAATAGAAACTGATGCCAAAGCAACCCAGACGCTTCAATGCGACATGACCAAGGAAGAGTTGAATCGGGTAGGACCATTCAACAGTGCAAAGGAGCTATGGGGTAAGCTGTTCGAGCTGCACGAAGGAACTTCAGACACTCGAATCAGCAAGAGAGATCTCCTCCTGAACAAGCTGTACACGATCAAGATGAATGAGAACGAAACAGCAGCCAAGCTCCACGCCAGAATTCAGGAGTTAATGAACGGACTACGCACAATCGGTCACAAGGTAGAAAACCGTGATCTGATAAGGTACGCTCTTAACGCTTTCCCGAGAAACACCCTGTGGGCATCTATGGTAGATGCATACAAGGTTTCAAGGGACCTTTCAAAAATTAAATTAGATGAACTATTTTCTGAACTTGAATTACATGAATAGACTAACTGCACACTGGCCGAGAAATGCATTGCCTTTATTGAAGGTAAAACTAGAAAGATGACCAAGAAGAAACTTCAACCTGCACCTGAGTCTGATTCAAACTCAGACTCAGAAGACAGCGAAGGAGATCGACCCAAGCTGGTCCGGCTTGCCCAGAACTACTACAAGGAATTGAAGAATCAATCCAACAGAAGAAAAGCCAGCCGAAAGAAGGACGATCCAGCTGAACCAACGAAGAACAAATCAAGTGTGACTTGTTTCGAATGCAACAAAAAGGGTCATTTCAAATTGGAATGCTCTAACCTAAAGGAAAGCCAAGAAAGCAAGAAGAATGAAGGCTCTTCAAGCAACGTGGGACGAGTCTTTCTCTGAAGAAGAAGAAGAGACCCCACAGTCGAACCTGCTTGCACTAACCGCCTCAAAAGAAATTGAGACCGAGTCAGAATCGGAGCCGGACGACGGCAAACTCACATTTTCAGAGGATGGCGGAATCACTGTAAGTGGTTTTTCTAGAAGTCAATTAAACGAATTAATTACATATCTTTCTCGAGACTTGGCAAAAGCCAAAATCCGAGTCGAATCCCTCTGACAGGAAATAAAACTCTTGAAAGAGGGAGCTAACTCTGGATCCTTAACTGAGAATGTTCAAGAAGGAACCTCTACTCAAGTTGAAAAACTTGAGAAAGAGAACTCCTCCTTGAAAACTCAAGTCAAGGACCTCAAAACAGCATTAGAACGGTTCACTTCTGGTTCCAAGGGTCTAGACATGATTCTTGGAAAATAGAAGTCAGTTCTAAATCGATCTAGATTAGGCTATAGAACCAAATCTAGACAAAGATCCTACTATGCTGTACTGAACCAGTCCAGACCTAAAATTCAGGCATGGGTACCCAAACTATGCCTGAACAAACAAACTGGATCAAATCAGTATTGGATCTCCAAGGACAAGATTCACATCTTGCCTAACCATTATCGTGGCTTTAGTCCAGGGGGAGCCAAATTAAAAATAATATTTATAGCTAGATAAATTTCAAATCTTGTTTTCAAAATGCATGATTGCTTGTTTATTTAATTTCTGCAATATACCATGCTTAGACTTAGGAATGGTTAGTTTAAGGATTGAACCAACTTAACTGAAATTTAAACAACATAGTATTGGGTGGCGGTGAGATGATAGTACATTAGGGAAGCCAATTCTAATAAGGTTAAGTATACTCTACTTAGTCTCTTTAGACTGGTGAAACTAGCCGAAGCTACCGATCCAAGACCCAAACTAGTTAGACCAGAATTTTTCAAGAAATAGTTTTGAAAATGAAATTTCATTGTTGTCAATTCACACCTAACCGGGGCGCCCGTGACTCCTCGGATGCCCCACACAACACCTTCACTTCTCTCAAGGATAAATTGACTCAACCCTATTTATTAAAACCTTAGGAAAAAAAATCTTTATTGCCCAAATCTACGTCGATGATATAATCTTTGGGTATACTAACTCAAATTTCTTAAAAGAATTAGTTAAAATAATGAAAAATGAGTTTGAAATGAGCCTAGTAGGTGAGCTTAACTTCTTTCTAGGGTTACAAATTAAACAAACTAGGGATGGAAACTATGCCCATCAATCCAAATATGCTAAGGAGTTAATAAAGAAATTTAATAACTCTAAAAGCATAAGTACCCCCATGACCACAAATATAATAATAGATAGTAACCCTGATGGTAAACCAGTAGACGTTAAACTCTATAGAAGTATGATTGGAAGTCTACTGTACCTTACAGCCATCAGACCTGATATCCTCTTTGCTGTAGGAATGTGTGCTAGATACCAAACATGTGCTAAGGAAATGCACTTAGCAACCCTAAAAAGAATACTAAGATATGTTAAAGGCACCTTAAATGTAGGGATTTGGTATCCTAGGACCTCAATATTTGACTTGTCAGGATACTCAGATTCTGACTACGTTGGTTGTAAATTAGATAGAAAGAACACAAGTGGAAGCTGCCAACTGTTAGGAAATAGTCTAGTAAGTTGGTGCAGCAGAAAACAACAATGTGTAGCTCTATCTACAACTGAAGCTGAGTATGTAGCTTTAGGAGAATGTGTAGCACAACTCTTATGGATGATGCACACTCTTAAAGACTTCCAGCTCAACTACACTCAAACTCAGGTCTATGTTGATAATATAAGCTCAATTAATCTAACTAAAAATCCAATCCAACACTCCAGAACCAAACACATGGAAGTCAAACACCACTTTGTAAGAGATCACGTAGCCAGGGGTGAGATAGTCCTTAAGTATGTAGATTGTAAATCTAACTTAGCTGACATATTCACCAAACCCCTACCTGAATCTGAGTTCAGCTCACTAAGAAGGCAGTTAGTATTATGCCTGGTAGAATAGGCTTACATTACTTTTGGTTTTCTTACTGTTTTACTTTATTTGAAAAATCAATTTCTAAAATAATTTTAAAATAGCTTTACTTAATTTCAAAATCAGCTTTTTATTAGCTTGAAAAATCTTTTTAAGCAATTCTTTTATAAAAAACAATTTTTTCGACTTAGTTTAAAAAAAAAACTACCCCCTTCAAAACTAGGGCTTTTTTTCCCAAATGGACTTAGCCTAGGCCCTAACCCTAGAACTGCATGCACCTGTAGATTTAGAAGTCAGGATCTCACAAGCACCTTAGGGTACTTTTGATTGATAACCTAGAATGGGTTGAGATGCTTAGGTCTTTGCCTTAATTCAAGATGCTTTAAGTCAGTGCATCTGCAGTAATTGTGGCACTAAATACAACTTAAACAGTAATCAGGTTGAGTGTCAAGTTTAGAAAATCTAACTTGAACAGAACACTTAACATGACTAACCCTAGCAAAAACTACTGTTTATAATAGTTAGTTAGTAGCTAATTGGGTTAGATAGGACCCTATAGAGATAATTTCAATTGATTTGATTTAGTTTACATCTTGAATTGGGTCAGTACAACACATTATTTTTTATTATATCCTGATGCAATTTATCTATTTTAGCTATGTTGCTTTGCATTTGATATATGGCAAAGGGGGAGAGATAGGAAAGGAGAGAAGGTTTAAAATTTTTTTTTTCAAAATAAATTTTCAAAACTTTATCCTTTCTTCAAAAAGTATGTAATCTAAGTTGCTTTCTAAATTGTTTTCAAAAATTCCAAGTAGTACTTGACTTACATTGTTTTTAAAAATACCAAGTAGTACTTGACTTAAATTGTTTTCAAAACAAAAACTAGTTTTTTTTAAGTATTTGACTTAACTCAATTTCAAAATTGTTTTTGAGTACTTGACCAAAGTTGCTTACAAAAGTAATTCGAAGTACTTAAACTCAAGCTATGCTCAAAACTTTCTCTAAGTATTTATCTTGAATAGAAAAAGTAATTAAGGGATTGATTTTTGTTAAACTTCAGAAAATGATTCTACTAAGTGTTTGACTTAAAGTCTTTTTAAAGTATAGAGTTTCTAAGTGTCCAAATCAATTTTTTTGGACCAAAATTTCTTTTGGAAAATAGCCTCTAAAACTTCTGTTGAAAAGTGCTCTTTAGACTTAGAAATGTTTTAAAAAAACCCCATGAACTTTTGAAAAACTTAGGGGGAGATTCCTTTCAGGGGGAGGAAACTAAACTGCTATATCACCTATTTTAATTAACTTAACTTTTTGAATCGGGTTGCCATAAATCAAAAAGGGGGAGATTGTTGGTGCAGACAGCACCCATGTTGAACCTGTGTTTTGATAATGACAAAGGGTTTAAAAGTTAAGATATAATGTTGATCTAACACATTTACTAAGTGTACAGGAAAAGAAGCCCTAGGTACACTAGGCACGAAGTCCTGGTCAAGGACTGGGCACGAAGCCCTGGCAAGGAGCTGGGCACCAAAGACCAGCTCGGAAGGTGGGCACGAAGTCCTGGTCGAGGACTGGGCACAAAGCCCTGGCAAGGAGCTGGGCACCGAAGACCTGCTCGGAAGGTGGGCACGAAGACCTGGTCAGGTGCATCGGGCAAAAGTCCAACCGGAGGAGCCGGTTGGCAAAAGGTAAACTCTCCTGAGAGGAGTAGGTGAGGACGCATTCCCTGTAGAGGGAACAGTAGGCGTCGGCTCGACCTAGGGCTCCATTTTGGAGACCCAAAGTCAGAACCAAGACAGTTACGGCTGTAAAACTCACTAACATGCTTGCTTTGTTTTGTTTGGTACTAACCCTGGATGCAGGACCGAAGGAACGAGTTTTTGCAGCTCAGAACGCCCCAAAGGAGAGGGGCAGCAGCTGGGCAGGGCGCCCCGGAGGTCCCAGGCGCCCCAAGGTGAAGGCAAGACAAGCTAAGCAAGTAATGCTTCGGAAGCACACTGGGGAGGGCGTCCCCGTGCTCCCGGGCGCCCCCGTGCTCCAGGGCGCCCTGGATGCTCTAGGCACCCTGGGTCCAAACCAACGAAGCGGATAGAGTTTGAGCCAGCGAGAAGCCAGCAGACTGAGTCAACCGGGGTGCCCCCTGGATCCCGGGCGCCCCCAGTCAAACCTCAGCCTGATCCTTGAGGGATAAAGGCTGACCGAGACTGTTGCGGATCGAAGGCCACGTAGAGGGCGCCCCCAACGTCCAGGGCGCCCCCAGGACTGCTATAAATAGCCCTCGACCCCCAAGGCTTCTCAACACAGTTTTCCAACGCCAATATGCTCTTCGACTCAAGCGCTCTGCTCCAGAACACTTCCATCTCGAGATTCTAGCGTCGACGACGACCCAACGCACCGAAGAACGATCTACACCGGGCGTCGGTAACGAAGAGTTAATATTTAATTGTACTTTTACTGCACTACTATTGTACATCTTCTTGTAATTATTTACGCGATTATAGTATTACCCGCAGTAAATGGTCAACGACCGTGGGCCTTGGAGTAGGAGCCGACCGCGACTCCGAACCAAGTAAATCGTGGTGTTTGCGTTTGGCTTTCATGTTAATTTTTCGCTTGCATACTCTCTCTAAATCCGAAACATTTTACGATATTCACCCCCTCTATCGTTCTTCTTTATGCAACACGGGGTACTTAGGCTTGGTCTGGCTGCTACGGACACCCGACCAAGAAACAAAAATGTTGGTGCAGGAAACACCAAAATCGAACCTATGTTTTGATAATGGCAAAGGGTTCAGAAGTTAAGATTTGGTTGTGATCTAACAAGCTTATTAAGTGTGCAGGAAAGTCCTAGGTACACTAGGCACTAAGTCCTGGTTCTATAAATTGGGCACTAAGTCCTGGCCGCGGGCTGGGCAACTAAGTTCTGACGTAAGTTTGGGCATGAAAACCTGGTGAGTGAAGCTGGGCACGAAGACCTGGTTGAGGACTGGGCATCGAAGACCTGGTGGGTGAAGTTGGGCACGAAGACCTAATCGCGGATTGGGCACCGAAGACCTGGTGAGTGAAGCTGGGCAAAAGTCCAACTGGAGGAGTGATAATCGTTTCAGTCGTGTCTCGATTTCAAATACAATTAAAGTATCAAACTCCTCTAAACTAATATAGCATAGAGTAACTCGAGTCGTCTCTCAACGAATGTAGTTGGTACATGATAAACCTTAGGATCGTATGTTATTGCTTTTGGGTTTTTGATATCAAACTGGGGTTTAGATTTGAACTTTAATACTATGAAAAGAGATAGCAAGCAAGTATGAAATCTAGTTCTAATTGATGAAAGACAATACAGGTAAGGAAATCTAAATTAACCTAGCTACAATTGCAGAAAAGAAAAGGCAACTTGAAATAAAGCATTGACAGAACTAGGGCATCAATGAAACCTAGGCATGGAGCAAAACCTATAGCATTAAAGAAATCTAATTTGACCTAACTTAATTGCATGTAATGAAGTATAAGAACATAAAGCAATTAAAAGAGACAAGACAAACAAGAATTAAGCAAAACCAGAGACATGAAATTAAACCTAACTATAGAAACATTTTGTCGAACAACTTGTAAGCAGTATCTAAAATGACCTAAGTGTGTGCCATTCGAAAATATGAGAGATCAAATTTGATACAAACATCAACAACCACATTCGACAATCAACAAACAACACATAACAACTCAACTTAATGAAACTAATTAAACGATCAGAACCTAATCTGATGAAGAATTGCTGCGAGAAGCTGCTGAATAAAAGCCGTGAAGGAATGTGGCTACCGGCTGTGAAGAACTGCTGTGAAGGAAAAAAAATTGTGAAGGAACTGCTGGCTGCTGGATCTGATGAAGGAAAATAGCAGCATCTGCCGGAAATGCTGTGATACTGAATTGCTGTGAAGAAATTTCTGAAACTGAATTGTTGAAACTGAATTGCTGAAAGGGATAACTTGCTGGGAAGAAACTTCTATAAAGGAAGGAACTGCGGGCTACTGGAGTTGGCGTCTAGGGTTCCCTGATGGAGCTTGAATCCGGACGGCAGTGAAGATGGAGAGGTGGAGAAGATGAGATGAATCGCCTCCCAATCCTGGCTCCCCTCAACCCGAGAGAGAGCTGGCAGAGTTGGTAGGTTGCCAGCTAGGGTTCAAACCCCGGGCCCTAGCTTTTGGTCGGCTGCGAGATGGAGAGGTGGAGACGATGGTTATCCCCCTCGATGAGAACCCTCCTCGATGAGAACCCCCTCGTGTAGAACAAAAGGAACCCCCTCCTGTTCTGCGATGGCGTTGATGGTCCAACCGGCGATGATGAAGATGGAGGAGATCCGCCGGCCAGAGGAGAAGAGGGGAAATGGTGATAAGGAAGAAGATGTGTCCGATCCTGTGTCCCCTTCGGGCTGTCCCCGCGATGAGGTGATGAATCCGAAGAAATGGATCTCCTCTTGGTTCGGCCCAGCCTCAGCACTTGGGTTCAGCCAAGTTTGGTTCGGCTTAGCATTGGGTTTATAGCTTAGTCAGAACAAACCCTATCAGCCCAGCTCATGTTTGACCCAGCATTTGGGTTCAATCCAGACTTGGGTTCGGTCCAGTCAGCCAAGCCAGAGCTCACAGCTCAGAAGAAATTAGCAACGGACAGCTAAGATCGATTTGGCTTCATCCAATGGTCGGATCTCTTCAGATCTGAACCAAACTCCACAGATCCCAATCAATGGTCCTGATTTACCTATCCCTAGCTCGGATTAACCAGATCAGTGGCGGATGGTCCAGATCTTCCCTTTTCTTGAATGGATGGTCTAGAACATCTTGAGCTTGATCCAACGGTCAGATTACTTCTGATTTGGCTGAAATTTTCAGATCTTGATCTATGATCATGATTGACTCAATCTTGAACTCGGATTGACCTGAAGTTGACCGATGGCTCAGATCTAGCCGTTCTTTGGAATGGACGGCTCCTGTTAATCCGATGCTTGATCCCTTTGATCTGGATCCAATGCTGACTCAAGTCTGACCCGATTTGATCTAGGTCCATGATCATTTGAAGCCTACAAAATGATATTCAAATTTAGTGCCAAAAATATCCCAAATATATAAAGATTTGAATTAAAAATCAAAATAGAGGAAATACATGAAACCTAATACAATTGCAAACTTAAGTATATAAAATGTGGATCAAACATGGATTTTAGAGCATAAAATAATCAAAAAAATGGTGGTTATCAAGGAGCCGGTTGTCAAAAAGGTAAATTCTCCCGAGAGGAGTAGGTGAGGATGCGTTCCCCGTAGGAGGGAACATTAGGCGTCAGTTCGACCTAGGGTTCCATTTGGGAGATCCCCAAAGTCAGAACCAAGACAGCTCAGGTTGTAAATAATGTTCTAATCTTATCATTTGTATGCTTTGTATGTCTTTAGAACTAACCCTGGTTGCAGGAATGAATGGAAGGTGTTTTCTGCATTCAGGCGCCTCAATGGAGTGAGGCGCCCTAGCTGAGCTAGGCGCTTGTATTGAGACAGGTGCCCCAGTGAAGGGTTAAACAGAGCATTCGAAGCAAACTGCCACGCAAGCCTCTGGACCAAGTCAAGCTAGGCGCCTGTGTTAACACAGGCGCCCCAGTCAACTCAGGCGCCCCAGTTGAAGGGATAAACGCTGGCCGAGTCTGCGGATTGGAGTTCTCGCAGGATAGGCCAGTGTCAGGCGCCCCCTTCAACACAGGTGCCCCACTGACCAGTATAAATAGGGGTTCACCCCCAAGGCTTCGGAATAACTTGAGAATCTCGCTCTCAACACTTTCGTTCAAGCGCTACGTTCTGACAAGCTCCGTACTCGCGATTCAAGGGCCGAAGATGACCCGCTGCTCCGAACTTCCAACCTCTATGGTCATCGATAAAAGTTTAATTCTTTAAGTGTTGTAATTTCATTTACAGTTCTATATTTGTACTCCAACTTGTAAACTCTTTTTGAATATAGAATTGCCCATCGTAAACGGTCAAGGACCGTGGGCCTCGGAGTAGGAGTCGACCGCGACTCCGAACCAAGTAAGAAAGAAATCGTGTTAGCGATTGATTTTACTGTTTCCGCTACGTAATTGCTCTCTTTGTCCGAAATTTTTTTACGATCGTTATTCATCCCCTCCTCTATCGATTCAAACCGATCCCACAAAAAACCCTAATACCTCGCGGTGCTGTGGATGCCGGGGTACTTAGGTTTGGTCTACCAAGAAACTAAAACCTTAATGGCTCGCGGTGCGGTGGATGCCCGAGGTACTTAGGCTTGGTCTCGGTGTTACGGATGCCCAACCAAGAAACCAAAACTCTAATGTCTCGCGGTACTGCGGATGCCCGAGATACTTAGGCTTGGTCTGGGTGCTATGGACGGCCAACCAAGAATCCAAAATCCTAATACCTCATGGTGTTGCGGATGCCCGAGGTACTTAGGCTTGGTCTGGGTGCTGCGGACGCCCAACCAAGAAACTAAACCCTAATGCCTCGTGGTGCTACGGATGCCCGGGGTACTTAGGCTTGGTTTGGGTGCTACGAACACCCAACCAAGAAACAAAAACCCTAATACCTCGCGATGCTGTGGATGCCCGGGGTACTTAGGCTTGGTCTGGGTGCTACGGACACCCGACCAAGGAACAGAAATCCTAATACATCACGGTGCTGCGGATGCCCGGGGTACTTAGGCTTGGTGTGGGTGCTACGAACACCCGACCAAGAAACAAAAACCCTAATACCTCGCGGTGCTGCGGATGCCCGGGGTACTTAGACTTAGTCTGGGTGCTGCAGACACCCAACCAACACCTACGCAGCCCCTACCACCTCTAGCTGGGAATGGGAGGAGGCTCAAGGACAGGAGGTTAGCATACAACCTACTAAATATGAAACAAGCATTCTCAGACAAGGTAAAACCAGCCGAATATTTGGTTATTGCTCAAAGCACTTACACAACAGAGATAAGAAGTGTTTTCCTTAATCTCTTCGAAAAATACATTGATAATGATATCTCAAGGGAATACGAAGAATAGGGGATACAATCCGTGGATCTAGTAGAGGAGATCACTCCTTTGCCCAAGTTCTTCCCTATCGCTTTAACATCCCCGCAGGGTCATGTAGCCCGGAACAAAGGGAAGAGAAGGGGGAGCAACAGCTACAACTCCCTCGGATGACAAACCACTCTAGGCTTGACAGATGGTCGATGCCCAAAACTTCGGGAAACGAGCGATCAGGCGCGAGAGAGCACCCAGAGATGGGCAGGAGATGAACCACCAGGAGATGCTCTCGGGTGAAACAAATGATATCATCCCTGTCATGCTCCCTGCCGAAGCATGTAATGTCTTTTCCGTACTCTCCGGTGAAATATGTGGTGTCATCTCCTCCATGCTCTCCCGAGAGGGTGCGATCTCACCTCTACCATGCTCCCCAGTGATGTAGAAAACCCCTATGAGAAGGGGGGGGTGATGGCGGACGTACTGAATGGTGGTATGCTTCGTAAAGGATTCTGGGAGCACCTGACTTAGCCTGGGCAGACGGGGCTTCGCACCCGTTTGGGCGGTGAACCTCCTCCCTTGCCGAGTTCCCCTCCAGGTGGCAACCTCTTTTCCCTTCCTGGTCCATGAGAATGGGAAGGAAAGATGGAGGAGAATGGACGCGTTGGCATTCCGCCTTTATAGAAACGGATGCCCAGCCGCAATTAATGAGGGAACGGTGCAGGCGCAGTAATGGATGCCAATCTTGAAGTGTCGCGTCTTTTTTATCATCGTCGATTGGCATGCCCCTACGGCGTCTGGGAACTCGCAAACTTTT
This sequence comes from Boesenbergia rotunda, assembly GCA_024364735.1. NCBI lineage: Eukaryota > Viridiplantae > Streptophyta > Magnoliopsida > Zingiberales > Zingiberaceae > Boesenbergia > Boesenbergia rotunda. The sequence goes on along the minus strand of JAGFNQ010005197.1, from coordinate 223,966 downwards.
ATGGGTCAATTCAATGGAATGCCTGGGGCCCGGAGACGATGGTTCAGAGTCCGCAAACACTCAACGAAGAAAGGAGCCAACATGGGTCCCATAAGTGAACAACTGTGGGCCTAACAGTTGGATGTGCGAGGCTATCTTAGGGAGATTCACACCCAAGGTGAAACCCGAAGACCTTAGGAGATTCACACCCAAGGGACGAGCAACGGCTCCTTGACTCCCTTGCCCTAGGAGCCGGGAGGGAACACCTATTCTTCAAAAAAGTTAATCTGCTATCTTGCTCCTATAGTCAGGGAAAAATACCGATCCTTCTACTCTCTTAGCCCTCAAGAAAAAGACAAATGATACAGGGAGTCAAATGCAAAAGCATGTACAGGACAGTAAGGCAAAGAAATATTTTCATTATAATCAAAATGGGTACATCGGGGTCACACACCCGGGTAGTAAATAATCCTACAGCTCTTGGTCCTCGGGCGGGAGCTCCTCCCAAACTCGACTGATGCTCATGAAATTCAGGTTAGCATCCGGAGGCAAAAGCTGGGCCTTCCTCAGCTGGTCGATGGCCCCGTGGAATCCTTGCTTCAAGCGCTTCATTACCTGGCCAGCAATGATATCGCCAAATTCATCTGACTCTAGGTACTTAGTCTTGAAGTCTGCCTCGACCTCTTTAATACGGGAAGTCTCAGCAGCTCGAAAGTTGCTCACGTCAGCCTCGGTAGCCTTCATGGCCCGCTGTAGCTGCTCCATCTCAGTAGCCATTTTGTCTTGGTCTGCCAGAGCCTCCCTGAGCCTGTCCGAGGTTACCCATACTTCCGACCATGCCTGGGCCAGATCTTCCTCGAAGTTAGATAAGCGATCAGCCACCATCATGAGGTCAGACTCCTTTTGGGTGAGCTGGCGCGCTTGGTCTTTGACACGTTCGGTCTTTGACACGTTCATTCAATCTCCCAGTCGAGGCCTCCAGAAGGCGGATATCCCCGACAACTTCTTCTCTTTCACTTGGAGCTAATCCCCCTCCCGAGTCTCTCGGAGCAGGTCGTTGGTGATGGCCACAACCCTCTCGGACGCTAGATGTTCCCGGTGCCTAGAACTCTGGAGAGAGGACTCCATGGTCAGCAAAGTGTCCAGTTAATGCTCCACCTTCGCGTGGAGAGCTCTGTTGACCCCAACTTACATAAGTCCTACTCTGTGCTCGTGGTCAGCTACGACCTCTGCTCTCAGTGCCCGGTGAGTCAAGGCCTCAATCTCTAACAAAGCGTACATGCCATGGCCGTCTGTCAGGCAGTCTTCAGCCGCCTATCATTGCACCAAGAAATTATAGAGCATACAAGAAAATAGCCTATGTACCTGTAACACACACCTTAAAAAGGGACTCACGGAGGGTGGTAAGAGGCCTCGCAAAGACTCGCATGACTTCCCCTCCCCCTTGAGGCCTCGGGGTGTCAACTCGGCTCTCTGAAGGCCATGAGCCCCTGCGCGGAGGAAGTAGCTAGACAGTAGGAGCTCCAGGTGGTAGTGTAGAAGGGCCGGAGACACCCTCCTCAAAGCTGGAAGTCTCCTAGGAAGAAAGGCCCTCGGCAGAGACCTCCTTCAACTACACCGGGGGGAAAGATTGCATGGAAGCCTCTAACGCCGCATCTATCCTTTTTTGAAGGCGGTCAAGCTGCATTTGATATTGGGTGAGCAATGCTTTCTTACCCTTAGTGACCTCGACAGGGTCAATCGAAGAAGAGCCGGAGGCCTGACCACCTGCCTCCGGAGCGGCAGCCGATGAAAAAGGTGGAGATAGGGGAATAGCTTCCCCACCATCAGAAGGTGGAACATCCTCCTCAGGGATAGATGGAAGGGTGTTGGGGCGACTGGAGCACAACCTTTTCCATCTGGGGCCTGAGCCTTCCGGAACCTTCCTCTTCTGCCGACCAGGGAATTGGGTTGTTGAGGGGGCAGTAGGGGGCAACGACTCCTCGGTGACCCCCTCTGGATGGACAACAGCCGTGGGCGGGTCATCCTCTGAAGGGGCACCCACCTCCGGGTCAATCGACGAATCGGAAGTCCCCCGGTCAGCAAACGACAGAGGCGCAGTAGGAGCCTCTTCCCGCTCTGGCGTGGCATACTCACTAGATGATTCAGCAGTCCTCTTCGAGGACTTGGTTGAAGCAGAGGGCGCATCAGGAGCACCAGGAGCGGTTGGGGGAGGATCTAGAGACTCTTTGTTGGCCTCCTCCCACTTGATAAGTCAGGGCATCGCCCTCGAAAACATGAATTCCTCTACAATAACCAAGCAAGAGGATATCAGTTAGAACTAACATGCATTGATGGAAAAGAAGAGCTTACCCATGTTGAGGCAATCGACCCTTAAATAATTAGAAGATCATGGTTTTGATGTGTGTGGGTGAATATGTTCAAGGTTAGAGTGTTATGTTGTATTTAATGTGTGTGATTGAGTTTGCAGGACTTGGAGAATCACACATGGTGGACATATCCGAGGGACGAGAGTCGAGGGAGGAGTACTCCAAGGGCAAGCTAGGAAGTGGACTTCAAGGGCACACATGAAGGGTGGCATGGAGGCAAGCCAAGGGAGGCTTGTGTGTGCATCCGAGGGACGAGAGCCAGAGGAAGATGACTTCAAGGGGTGAGTCAAGGAGTGAACCTGAAGGCATACGTGAAGGACTATGTGGAGATTGGCTGGGAGTGAGTGGGCAGTCGACTGGGCAGAGGGCAGTCGACTGCCAAAACTCACAGAAGGTTTTCAACCTTCTATCAGTCGACTGCCCCAGGGGCAGTCGGCTGGTAACACCCCGAAAACTAGCCATTGGCTAGATATTAATGCTAGGCCAGTCGACTATCCCAGGGGTAGTCGACTGGTGCGGGGCTGGACAGATAGTAAGTTTGTCCTGTTCTCCTATAAAAGGAGGACCTTTTTGCACGTGGGCGGTACGGTTCCGTACGACAATGAAGTGCTGCTCATCTGAAAAGTGTTCTCTACTTTCTCTCTCTTATTCTACTACATTCTGTAAAGAGGAAGATCGCCACTGTAAAGGTTTCTCCACCTGAAGGATATTTTTGATAGTGGAAGTGGTGTACGGTGCGTATCCTTGGATTAGTCACCTATCTGGGTGGATACCAAGTAAACGTTTGGTTGTTAGCATTGTTCATATTTTCTTTGCATATTATTGTTTCCGCTGCGCTAACGACTTTGTAGAGAAACAACCGAAAAAGTGCTATTGACCCCCCCTCTAGCACGCCAGATCGATCCATCAACCCAGGCTAGGGCTAATCCAGGTCACTTTAGAGCTAAGGCTTGCTCGGTACATGAGCTCCTCACTCTGCACCAGACCCGGGCCACTGAACTCCATGCCGGAGAGTATGCTCCTGGCGCGCTGGTAGGCTGGACTCTGGAGGAAATTTCGTAGCGAGGGAGGAGTCGGTAGATCCTCCGTCTAGTGGAGGGGACTGAAGGGTTACGTAGGTAGTCTGATGAAGAAAAACTTCTCATTCCACCCTTTGTGCGAGGAAAGGAACCCTCCTAGGAATCTATGACCGGGACGCGACGAAAAGATAAAAGCCCCTCACGAGCCGATCGGAATGAAGAATGAATGGAAAAGGCGAGGGGTCAAGGGGATGTCGAAGAGCTTGAAGATAATGTACGCCCCGCCCATCTGAGCAAAGGCGTTGGGAGCCATCTGGTGGAGGGGGATATCCAAATAGGAGGTCACATTCATGAAAAAAGGAGGAATGAGGAAGCGGAGCCCCGACTCTACTTGTCCTAGAAAGAAGGTAAAGAAACCTACGGGAGGCTCCACCAGCGTCTGGTCTACTTTAGGGATCACCACCGTCATCTCGGCCGGAATGTCGTAGGCCTCAATGGTTGCCTGCAAAGTCTCCGGCCTCACTCTCGAGGAGGCAGACTCATACCACTCCACTCGATAACCTTCCATAGTTCCTAAGGGAAAAGACGAGAAAGAGGCAGAAGACTTACGCGAAAAGGAATCCTGAGGGAAGAAGACGAAGTCGAGGCTCACCAAACAGCAAAGCCAGAAGGTGGTCGAAGGTCTTCGCCTCCCCTTATTATACAGAGGAAGCCGCCCGCATGTGCGCAATGGAGGCGAGGCACGTGGACGGTAAGGAACCACCACATCTAGGTAGCGCCATGGAACAACCGCTTGACATGAGCCTGCTACAGCTGCGCACGTCAATAAGAGATCGCAAGAGGAGCAGTTGGGGCATGTGGCGACAAGGAATTCACAAAGGGGATTTATCTCCATTAAAGTGTGCCATGTGCCTTTACAAAGGATGTACAGATATCATTGCAGTACCTCAAAAACCATGGAAGCCCTTTTGGGAAAACAAAATCAAAAAGGGATTGCCTTGAGACCCAAGGCAAAATCTACAATTCTCAGAGCCAATATAGCTGCCAGGGAAGCAGGAACGGGTGCAAGGACCCACTAGGACATAACTTCTTCATTACCACACTAGTCTAATCAGTCATACACACATCCTTCTATCAGACTTGAAGGGAGGGACTTGTAATGGGGTTGAGGACCCCGTGGCTGACACGTGGGCTGATGATGTTGTGTGGCAAGGTATAGCAAATCTGAACGACTCTCTTTCCGAAGCTCCCGAGGCCCTCTCGGGAAGGGGATCCCATAGGACCCCCCCCCCCCCCCACCCGCGGGTAGACACACCCTGGAGTTCAACTCAGAGGATGCGCTCCGGAGATCACCTCGGGAAGCCAGGTCCCCGAGACCACCTCGAGAAAGCGGAATGCTTGGGACTCCCCTGGCCAGAAGACCCCGAGCTCAACTCAGGGAAGCGGAGCCCAAGAACACCCGGCCTCAAGTAACGGTCTCCCTTTCTTCGGATCTGCGGATAACCATCACCCCTTATCGCGAGCCATCATGACCCATAATTGTCACGACGGTCCGAACTTGATGACGACGTGGACCATTACAAAGGTTATCCTGTAACCGACAATCGGGGGAACGTGGCAATGATCGTGGAGACTCATGATACAGCCACCGCAGGTATAAAAGGTACTCCAACCCCTCCGGTAAAGGGGGTTACGCTCTCCTTATTTCACGCATATTCTTTTCTTCCTTCTCTTCATCTCCTGGATCGAGGCACTGACTTGAGCGTCAGAGTGGGCTTCGCCGGACAATCTCCGGCGTGTTCCCTTAACGCTCGTGTTAATGTCGTAGGGTGTGAAGTTCTTCCTCTAGCGTCAGTGTCCGGGTGGGCTGAACCCTAGTGACTGGTTGTCGACGTCGATTCCTTCCGAACAACGCATATTGAAATCGATGATGTTATTATCCTGATTTAGACCATAGGTACTCTTGCAATTTAGGTTGACATAGTCCCATTTTAACATAAGCTTGTTTAATTTTATCATCATAATTAATAGGATGTCGCCACATGGAAATACACAATCTAGGATATCGTTCAAGTAAAGTTTCATCAAACTAAATTCTTTGAGATTTAGAAGAAGGTTCAAACTCCTCATTAGGAATATGGATGTATTAGTCTTGGCATCCTCGAATGAAGAAGGATTATCAATTCTTGGCTTAAAGAATCATAAAATATTATTTTTCCCTTTTATCTCTTGATTTGACATTAAAATAACCTAATACAAATACATTTTAACATGATTAATTTAGAATCTTATAAATTTTAAATAACAATTTCTAATATAAATCTCACTTTCACCTACATAGATTCCACATCAAAAGTAATAGCTAAAACTTCAACATTATTTATTAAATTAAAAAATACTAAAAAAGTTTATAATTGCGTTCTTCAATATTCCACATAAAAACAAATTAAATTAACAAAATTTTAAAGGAGTAAAAAATAATTAAAAAATCAACTAGTTTAAATTCTACATAAGAAGAAAATTAATAAAGAAATAAAAAAGAAATATGTTGTCCCTTTCTAAAAAAACATAACCACTTATCTAAAAAAAATCTTTAATTATATCCAATAATGTATTAAAAACTTTGATTAAGCACTTAATCATGCATATTTAGCAATTTCATTACTATTATTTTTTGTCATTGTAGATAGTAAATAATTAATAGAATAAAAATTATAAAGTAAATATGATCAAATATAAAAGCAACAAGGTCTATGATCTGTTTACGTTTGTTGTTTGTTGTACCCTTTCATCCGTGATGTAAACTAATTATTTGATTCACTTTAAGCATTTAACCGTGATGGATTTAGGCATACATTTTAATTATATAATTATGTAAACAATGTATTGATTAGACATGTATTTCAATTGATGGATTGCTTATACTTACAATAGTTGTAATCTTGTAGAGCAATCGGAGAAACAATGAAAGAGAAAAGGAGGGATAATCGGATAAGGATAAGCGGAGCAATCACAACATCATGAAGCAATTAAGAAAGAGTAGCAATCACCGAAGAGAAAAAGAGTGATATGTGGAACTCGGAAGAAATTGATACGGAAGTGGAGCCATGGAGGAGCAATCACAAAGAGTCAGCGGACAGCAGGTGAGGCGGAAGATGAAATGCCATGGAGGAGTAATCGCAGTCAGTGAACGCGGGTGAGGAGGAAGATGAAATGCTGAACTCAACGAGCAAACGAGGAGAAAAAAATTAGGCAAAGAGTTAAAAAAGGATTAAGAATATTTATTGCCAATTTATTTTTTTAAGTTTCCTTATATATCCCACGTATAAAAGAAAAATGGAATACAAATAATAGGCGATGACAAGAAACTAATAAGAAAGAATTAGGATTTAGAAATAAAATTAGAACTGGCCTCCCAGGTTAAATTGGACATGGACTCTTGGGCTAAACATCAACCAATAGACAAAATTATAGATAATAAAGAATTAAGTTATATATATATACTTAGAAAATAAAGTATATATATTGGGTCCGCCCTTGGTTTCAAATAGAAATCAAAAATTAATTTTAAAAATATCGAAAACTTACTATGTTTGGAGTTCTATTGCCATAATATTTATTGTTGTTACTATAATGATTGATATCACATATCATATTTATTATTATCATATTTTTCATATATCTGTATAAATAATAAAACAATTAATCAATGAAGCAAAATAATTATATTCTCTTTATTTTTTTATGCTCTATAATTGTATCAGAGCCATGATCTTTCATTTTTTTCCATCGATATTCTATTTATACATTGATTATTATATGTAACTTTTTTTGCACCTTCATCGTCTCCTGCTATAGTCAATCCTCAAATATATTGAAGCATTGTTGGGGACTTACAATATGTTACTATCGTACATGCTGATACTACTTTTACTATTAATTAGACTTGTCAATTTATGGATTCTCCCATTGAACAACATGTACGTATCCTAGGTTGATTTTGATGTGGTCAACCGATTTAAGTTAGGTTATGGTGTACTTAATCCCCGTGTCTAAGTATTCAGGAACTTAGGAGCGCAGGAAGTCGAGCGGAAGGCGCAGCGGTCGAGAAGGATGGCACGGAAAGGGAGCTGATGGGCTCGGTGCATCCAAGGGACACGGAGCTCTGTGGAAGAGTATGTTGGTGGAGCGAGAAGGACACGTGCGATATCCGAGGGACGAGAAACTGGGAAGAAGGGCACTCGAGGGGTGAAAGGGCAGAGTCGGGTTCAGGTGAGTCTAACTCTGGTTGGCCAAAAATCACCCAAGACGATCGGAAGTCAGGCTGGAGAGTGGTTAGCGGTTGCTGACCAAAACAGCTACTGTCGGGCACCCGTAAGCATACGGGCGCTTGAGCTATCGGGCGCCCGAGCACTCGGGTGCCCTTGTGCTATCAGGCACTCGAGAGGCTATGTTTAGCCGTTTGTGAACGTTACGCTTTGGATAAGAGTTAAGCCACGTGTTAGGCGCCCAAGAGCACTCAAGCACCCTATAAGTGTCACGTCAACAAACGAATAACTTTGAACGGGGCTATAAATATGCCTCTAGAGCTCAGTTTCCAAACATCTATCAACTGTAAACAATTCAGTTATTAGTTTTCTTTTGTCTCGTGCTTCAAAGTATGTAAGAAGCTTCTCCGCCAGAAGGAGATTTTGATAGTGAGTTCAGTCATCTTGGATTAGCAACCACCTAGTTGCGACTAAGTAAATCTCTGTGTCTTAGCCTTTTATTAATTTATGTTTGTTTTAACTGATTTTTACAACTAATCTGAATTCTTTGTGAGACCGCACAAAAGATTCTTTTTTATTTTTATAGTGGCAATTCACGCCCCCCACTTGTCGGTCTACCTCGACCCAATAAGTGGTATCAGAGCCAAGACATCGCAGAAGGACTAACTGCCAACTGCAGTAAATTTTAAAGAATGGTTGGACTAGTGATCTATCCGCCAAAGTTTGAGGGGGAGCTCGGAGCATGGAAAAGAAAAATGAAGGTATTTTTTACTATTGATTATGAATTATTATTAACAATGAAAAATGGTTTTTCAGCTCCAAAAGATAGCGAAGGAAAAATCAAGGAACCTGACTCCTGGAACAAAAAGGAGCAAACTGACGCAATAGTAAATGGAAAGGCAGAATTCCATTTGCTGACCATCCTCCCCGAATAAGATGTCAATCGGATCGGAAAGTACTACTCGGCAAAGAAACTTTGGGAAAAGTTTTTGGAATTGCATGAAGACACCTCAGAGGCAAAATTGGTGTGACGAGACATCTTACGAAGCCAGCTTACCAACCTCCGAATGGAAGACTGACAGTCAGTTGTTCAACTGAACACCAAGATAAAAGAATTAATCACGAGCCTTGAGAATCTCGGAGAAAAGGTATCAAGTCATGACGCTCAACGGTGTTGGGGCAATCGGCCCTGAGATGATCTGGAGGATCATGATATTTTGATGAGTGGGCAATATGGTTAAGTTAGGATTTGTGTTGTTCTCACATGTGTACATGAGTGTGCAGGTGTACATGTACACATGGACTTGGTTGACGTCTTCAGGTGAAGGATGGCATGGAGGCAAGCTGGAGGTTTGCGTGCGCATCCGAGGGACCATTGGATAGCAGAGATGATGAGCTGAGGGATGCGGACTTCGAGGCGTACGTGAAGGGTGGCATGGAGGCAAGCTGGAGGCTTGCGTGCGCATCCGAGGGACGAGGGCCAAAGATGAAGAGGGCATGAAGGCAACAGTCAAACTGCTGGAGGAAGATCAACTAGGTTGAGAGAGGCCGAGTATGAGTGCTTGTACTCAGGGGTTAAAGCCGGGAGGGTTTGAGTGCGGAGAGACTTGTACTCAGGAGTGAAACCCTAGGCTTAAGTGTGTACCAGTCGACTGGCCCAGGGGCAGTCGACTGGCATAGGCTGAAACAGGATGGCAGAATTCGAACGTTATGCTATAACGGTCGAATCTGAGTGGGACCAGTTGACTGCCATTTGGGCAGTCGACTGGTAGCGGCTGTTTCAGATTCGAGCCCTATTTAAAGGGGCTCGTTTTTCTCCTATTGTTCTTGATAAAACTTGCTTGGATAGGGCAAGTTAGTAGTCTTGTGTGCTCAGTAGCTTGCAAAGGGTTGTGGAGAGGTTTCTCTACCCACAAGGAGCGACACGTTTCTAGCCGGAGGTTATCCGGGGAGTGATCCGCCGAAGGATTATTGGATTAGTCACCCGGCCGGGGTGGATACCAATTAAATCTGGTATTGTTAGCATTGTTATTTATTTTGCATATTATTTCCGCTGCGCTAACAGTTTTGTAGAGATCAAACGATCCGCGAAAGTGCATTCACCCCCCCTCTGCACGCCCACATCGATCTTTCAGTTGGTATTAGAGCGAGTATCGCTCTTGATCGGACTAACCGCCGAGGGAGCACTTGCTAGAGGAAAAGGGGGTCAAGGAAGACAAATTTGGCGACGACATCAACTCACGACCATCGTACGAGCATGAAAATTTTGAGTATTGGAGAGATAGAATGAAGATGTGGCTCGGGATGGATTGGGGTTGTAGAATGATCATTGAAGACCCATTTGAAATCCCCAAGGACAAGCATGGTAAAAAGCTTCGGCCTAGATATTGGACAAGTGAACAACAAGAACAAGCTCGGGTCAATGAGAAGGTAATCAACATTTTGATTAATATATTGCCTAATCATATTTTGAGTGGTGTAGAGGAATATTCAAATGCATGCGAATTGTGGAATAAGTTGGAAGAAATTCACAAGAACCCCTCACAAGCTCAAGTAGTCGAAGCATCAAAAGAAGTAAGTTCAATGGTCCAAGAGGACCAAAATGAGGAGTTGCCCGTGTCATCAAGTGAGGAACGATGTACTTCATCAAGAGAAGAAGAGGAAGAATTAGTATCAAGGGTTGAGGGGGAGGAGAGACCCTCATCCTCACAAAAGCAAGAGACGACTTCCGCCACCACCAAAGCTAAGTCAAAAGAGCATATTGTATGCTTTGGTTGCAACAAAAAGGGGCACTACAAAGATAAGTGCCCACTAGGTAAAAAGGAGGTAATCTCTAAGCCAAAGTCAATTCCATTTAAATCTAATATGGGTTGTAGGAATAAGGAAGTTCAAAACAAAAGAAAGAAAATTCGATGTTTCACATGCGGAGAGCTCGGGCATTATCATACAAAGTGTCCAAGAAGTGGAGAGCTCAAGAAGATGGAGCGCCTTAGGAAATGGGAAAAAGGAGAAAGAGAGAGGAGCACTCATCAAGGGGGAGCACCAAAGGTAGGGAAGGTACCCTCTAATCCAATTCATGCTTCAAGCTTTTCAATGAATACTCAAAATGCATGTTTGGATGATAGAATTAATAATTATGTGCCCATGCATGTTTTTGGTTTCAAATATCATGATAGAAGTAGAAACAATTTTGTATGCCAAAACACCAAGATTTCTATGATTCATAAAAAATCCAGAAACTCTAGGCCTAAGGACCAAGGTGTAAACGTTAAGATAAAAGGAAGTATGCCTAGAAAAGTAGGTAATCCTAGAAATGATCAAACTAGATCTAGTGGTTCTAAGGTTAGGAGTTTGGAAAAGGAAAATCAAGTTCTAAAAGCTAAACTTGATAAATTGGAAAAGAACCTAGATAGACTCATTAGGAGATCCAAGGAATCAAGTGGAATACAAAATGATCAATCTCTCAGAAATGGTAGGCCAAGTCTAGGATATCATTTTAGAAGGGCAAATAGTGATAAAGTATCATATTCAAGGTGTTGGGACCGGGTGCATGTCGACAAGGATACGAGTTCGTAAAATTTAAAATTTTTACGTGCAGCGGAAGAGTTTGCATAAAATAATTTCCTAAATTATTTTAACTTCGTATCTAGCATGCAACCTTATAGTGTATCGACATAATCATGAAATAAAAGTTTGCGAAAAGTAAACTAATTTACCAAGTACCTCGCGTAACTCGAAGTAAGGGACGAGATCCAACCGTAGCGTCCCTTGGAAGCTTCGCCTCTATTCGCGTCCACGCCGAGTTCTCTTCGGGATGACTTCACAAAGTCACGAGTTTTGTGCCGACGAGAACTACTAGATTCTCAGAAGGCACAACTAGAAGGACAAGAGAAAAATTAGGAAAACTAACCAACGAAGTAACGGAATCGAATTCCGAGAAGAGAGGAGTCGCTATCCGCTTCTTCTTCTTCGTGTTCGGGTTCTCCTTCTCCTTGAAAGCTCACGCCAACTCCCTTGGGTGATGGTTGGTGCGCCGGCCCTAATCCACAAGGATGGGCGCCGGCCCTAATGGAGGAGAGAAGAGGAGGAGAGAAGAGATTAAGAGAGAGAGGGAGAGAATAATTAATCTCTTAATTGTATGGAATAAGGGCTAGCCTTTGGTTCCTTTATATAGTAGCAACTCCTTTGCTAAGTCTCCCTCTAAACCGAATTAACGGAATTAGTTATAAGAAATTTATCTTATAAATTTTCTTATTGCTTATTCCTTTTAAGCCTAGTCTTATTATAAACAATTTATAATAAAACAAATTAGTTATCATAAGAGATTTATCCTATAAATTCTCTTATGAATTTTATTATAACTAACTTTATAATAAAACTAATTATTTATCATAAGAAATTTATCCTATAAATTCTTATGAATTAATTCCGTTTAAACCAAGTCTTTATTATAAACTAATTTATAATAAAAACTAATTCTTCTTCTCTTTAAATTATGGAATAAATTTTATAAGAAATTTATAAACTTTCTTATTATGGAAAAATCAATTCATAATTGATTTTATAAAATTAAAATAAACCCAATTCATGGATTATTTTAATCTTCCATAAAAGAATAAATTTCTATAAATTTATTTATATAAATTTCTTTATACAAATTTATTTATCCATAATTTATAAAATAAATCGCGCTGATTTATTTATTAATTAAACCAATTAAATTGGTTTATTCTCCTCTATTTGGCCGGCCACCAAAGAGGGTTTAACACCCTCTTTGGCCGGCCAAAACCAACCCGAACCGCCGCGAATTAAACTCATTTAATTCGCCCAAAAAGCCTTCAAAAGACTTAGCCATTTTTAGCTTCCATTGCGCCTCTGACTAACTCAGATTCGACTTATTTCTCTTGATCGGAAAATCCAATTTTCAACTCGTTTTAAATCCCTCGGATTACTCGTAGTGCGTGTGACTAAATAGGCTTTCGATTTATGTTGGCCGTCTATAATTAACTAATTATAGAACGATCATGAGTGGCACCTAGTAGTACATCATGATCCCCAATTAATCGAAAGATCAACGGTTTGACCTCAGAAGAAATTATTCTGAAACCCTTCAGCAGCTCTAATGAATCGTGCCCCATTCCCTTCACCACCTTATACCCACTTGGTTCAGGACACGGTCTATGGTGTCAGTCCCCACTAGGCTGACTACGTCACACCTAGCCCAAGTAATGTCTTACTCGTCCTTTGGATTTCTAATTACTCTCATGTATTTTAGAGACTCTCACTCTAAACATGATATGCTCTGGCCAGAGGCTTTGAGTAACAATCCGACGATAGGCCTGGGTATACATCTCCTCGCAAGGAGTGGTGAATCCTTTGTAGGCTGTTCAAACATCTTCGGGCACTTCGGCTTATACCCGATCATCCTGGGTCCACACCTCCTTGGAGATGCTTGCTTAAGATGTCAAAGTATAAGTCTCCATGACCAAGATGACTTGAACACCGCAAGTCAAAGGAACATCGCACTTAAGCCGCAGTAAGATCTTCATTGACATATCTACATGTAGATTCCCATATGAAGTCTTACAGCTAGTCACTCCAATGAACTAGTTCCCTTAACTAGCATCCATGTTTATCTCCGGACATCCCAATGTCACCAGCCAGTGAGAATCAGCTGATTAGAGAATAACCCATGCTAGTCTCAACAGAATTGATAGTGTCCGTTTTTATCAATTCATCGACTAGGGATATTTTCAATACTTCACATTTGCGCATTTAGAGATAATCACTAGTTGTGATCTCATCACAAATTCTCTTATGCTGTGAGTTGTATTGCGGACATTCAGTAGATGAGTTTAAGATCCCAATCAAATACACAAGCATGTATACTCAAATAGTGAATTATCATTTATTAATATAAATGTTTTACAATCATAAGGCGATTGCCTTAGGACACTTCTCTCATATCACTAACAAACTCCCACTTGGCCTAATGCCAATCGCTACGGTATCCAATACCACAGGCTCTAACATGACCCTCAAACTTGCTTTGAGGCAAGGCCTTAGTTAAAGGATCCGCTATATTCCTTTCAGTGGGAACTCTCTCAATTTGTATGTCATTCCTACTTATAATCTCTCTGATCAGATGATAGCGGCGAAGCACGTGTTTGGATCGCTGATGAGACCTTGGTTCCTTTGCTTGTGCAATAGCTCCATTGTTGTCGCAGTAAACCGGCACTGCATCATCAATGGTTGGAACCACACCAAGTTCGGAGACAAACTTCTTGATCCAGACTGCTTCCTTTGCTGCTTCCGAAGCTGCGATATATTCCGCTTCCGTGGTGGAATCCGCTACGGTGTCTTGTTTGGAACTTTTCCAACTTACTGCGCCTCCATTCAAAGTAAATACGTATCCAGACTGCGATTTGGAGTCATCCTTATCTGTCTGGAAACTGGCATCTGTATACCCACGTATTACCAAATCTCCTTCTCCATATATTAGGAACACATCCTTAGTTCTTCTTAAGTACTTAAGGATTGTCTTAACAGCCGCCCAGTGATCCATTCCTGGATCCGACTGGTATCTGCTTGTGACGCTCAAAGCATACGATACATCAGGCCTAGTACATAACATAGCATACATGATAGATCCTATCGCGGATGCATAGGGAATCTTATTCATGCAAATCCTCTCGTCTTCTGTGCGCGGACACATAGACTTTGAAAGGTTGATCCCATGCCTGATGGGAAGGTAACCTTTCTTGGATTCCGACATGCTAAACCTTTTTAGCACTCGGTCTATATATGTAGACTGTGAAAGACCGAGCAACCGTTTTGATCTATCTCTATAGATTCTAATCCCAAGGATATAGGTTGCTTCTCCCAGGTCTTTCATGGAGAAAGTTTTGGATAACCAAATTTTAACTGTCTGTAAGACTGAAATATCGTTTCCTATAAGTAAGATGTCGTCGACATATAATACTAGGAATACGACTGCACTCCCACTAACCTTCTTGTACACACAGGGTTCGTCAGGATTTTGTGAGAAATCAAACTTTTTGATTGTCTCATCAAAACGGATGTTCCAGCTCCTAGATGCTTGCTTCAGTCCATATATGGATCGTCGAAGCTTGCATACCTTGGTTTTATCAACCGATGTGAAACCTTCAGGCTGTATCATGTATACGTCCTCAAGCAGGTTTCCGTTAAGGAAAGCTGTTTTCACATCCATTTGCCAAATCTCATAATCATAATGAGCTGCTATGGCTAGGAGCATCCGAATGGATTTAAGCATAGCTACTGGCGAATAGGTTTCGTCATAATCAATTCCTTGTTTCTGACGATATCCTTTTGCCACTAATCTAGCCTTAAAGGTAACAACATTACCTTCCATGTCGGTTTTCTTCTTGAAAACCCACTTGCACCCTATGGGTTTAATCCCTTCAGGTGGGTTAACCAAGTCCCATACTTGATTTTCGTACATGGAATCCATTTCCGACTTCATGGCTTCAAGCCATTTGTCCCTTTCTGAACTTTTCAGAACATCTTCATAACTGATAGGTTCGTCATCGCCAATGAGCAACACGTCGTTCGATTCACTTACGAGAAATCCGTATCTCTCTGGAATGTTGCGTGTCCTATCAGACCTACGAAGAGGTGGTGTAGTTTTAGGTTCAACTGATAGCTCATCATCATGAATTATCGGTTGTGGGCCTAGACTCGGTGTCTCTGTAATGTCTATTGGAGTTTCTTGAACTTCATCAAGTTCAATGCCACTCCCACTGTTTTCTTGTAAAAGAAATTCTTTTTCTAGAAATACAGCATGCCTTGAAACAAACACCTTTTGTTCCAAGGGATGATAGAATTGGTAACCCTTCGTTTCCTTAGGGTATCCAATAAATAGACATTTATCAGACTTAGCATCCAATTTGTCTGATACAACCCGCTTCACGTAAGCAGGACAACCCCATATCTTAAGGTGAGTTAAGTGAGGTTTCTTACTATTCCAAATCTCATATGGAGTAGTAGAGACTACCTTGGTCGGGACTCTGTTTAATAAATAAACAGCTGTCTTAAGTGCATAACCCCAAAAGGATTTTGGAAGAGTTGCATGATTCATCATCGACCTAACCATGTCCATCAAGGTTCGGTTGCGCCTCTCAGATACACCATTATGCTGTGGTGTATATGGCGGAGTCCATTGGGATAATATCCCATTGTCCCTTAGATAATCTTGAAACTCTTGACTTAAGTATTCACCACCCCGATCGGATCGAAGTATTTTAATACTTTTGCCAAGCTGTTTCTCTACTTCATTTCTGAACTCTTTGAATTTCAGATTTGTGTTTCATCAAGAACACGTACCCGAATCGTGAGTGATCATCGATAAAGGTGATGAAGTAGTTATAGCCTCCTTGTGCTGGAGTTGACATTGGTCCACATACATCGGTATGTATTAGACCAAGCAACTCTCCCACTGGATTACCTTTTCCGGTAAAGGGTAATTTGGTCATCTTGCCTTTTAAGCATGATTCGCATGTATCAAATGAACCGGGTTCAAATGATTCCAAAATTCCACATCGGTGCAATTCGGTCATGCGTTTCTTACTTACATGGCCAAGACGACAATGCCAAGTGTAGGAGTCTATTCGATTATCTATTCGAGCACGTTTGTTGCTAACTTCGATATTGAAAACGTCACTGGATAAATCTAACGTGTAGATGCCATTGCACAAAGTTCCATTCCCATAAAGAACGCCATTTAAAGTTATGTAACAACAATTGTTACTAAAAGTTAAATGATAACCCTTTTCATTCAAACATGAAATAGATACAATGTTCTTTATCAACGAAGGAACGAAATAGCAATTATCCAATTCTAAGACACGTCCAGTGGGGAGCTTTAGCAAATATGTTCCGATGGCAACAGCAGCAATCTTTGCTCCGTTTCCAACTCGCAAATTCGCTTCTCCTTTGACGAGTCTTCTTCTATTCCTTAGCCCTTGTATGTCATTACATATATGTGAGCTACACCCAGTATCAAGTACCCATGTGTTTGAGGAAATAGAGTGACATTCAATAACGAAGATACTTGAAGAGGATGGGGCATCGGATGCCTTCTCTTTCAAGGACTCAAGATAAATCTTGCAGTTTCTTCGCCAGTGACCCTCCTTGCCACAATGATGGCAAGTGCCTTTTGGTTTCTTTTCAGTCTTTTTAGCCTTTTTCTTCTTTCCCTTATTCTGTTCTTTGGCCTTCCTCTTAGAACCTTTCTTCGAGGAACCAACTAACAGTATCGTCTTCTGATCCTGCTTTACAGAAGGCTCTACAGTCTTCAGCAGGTTGAGCAACTCAGGAAACTGGTCTGGAGTTGCATTTTCAGGAGGACGGTTGGGAAGTAGATCTTCAAGGACATAAGCAGGCTTTTCTGCCTTAAGGACTATCCTCAGGTTTCGAAGCCAGTCCATGAAGTTAGGCCCAGTCATTTATTGGTGTCCAAAATGGAACGCAAGTTTAGGGAAGACATGATCGAGTGATTATCCTAGAAATACAAATTGAGATTATGTGAGAAGATTATTAAAGAATGTATCAACATACATAAATTAAATCCTATTTATTTTACGAATTGATCACCCTTATTATCAATTCGGGAGATCGTAGGAACATCTCCAAATAGGTTGATATCCAACCATAGATAAGAACAACCATGGCTGTGGCCATCAAGTTCTTCTTAGCTATGAAGGTAGGTAATTATACCGATTACACATCACATATATGTAACTATCACATTATGCTATCAACTAATTGAATGTTTGCATAAAACATTGGGTTGTTAACTCATTAACAAGTATGTATCATTATACATAGCACCCAACTGCACCTCTCTTTGCATCGACCTTGGCTGTGGCACAACAAATCGATGCTCCAAGCTTAAGGCTGACCCATTAATCAAGAAATAGTTTTAACATGGTTGGAGCTCATTCAACCGCTTAGTCAGGCTTGGATGTGTCCAACAACCAAAACTAATGATTGACCTCTGACTCGAACTATATTATTCATAAACTAATTCCATGGTTTGAACATGTTGAGGTTCAAGTCGGGCATGGATGTGTCCATCAACCCAAGCGAGAAACAAAACTCCGATTCTAACCATATTAATGGAAGGTGTTGGCCTTAATATTTTGTAAGGGGTTTTGGGTCTCATTCTCTTTAAGCACATTCATGACATAAAATTATGTCATGACTAACGATTTCCTTAATAAAGTATGTATGTGACTTAATTTATCAAGTCTCATGAATTAAATTAGGAACCGGATTTCCTAATCATAATTTCATACTTTATTAAAGGAATTGTTTTGGGAAACAATTTCCTAAATTGTCATAATTAATTTCGGAAATAATATGTTCAAGACTTTGATTTCTCTAAATCAAATCTTGTTAAATTAAGAGACAAATCCCTTAATTCAACTACATATTATTTTCATGAAAATCTCATTTAAGAAACTCTATAGGAAACCATTTTCCTAATTAATTTTGGAGACAACAATATGTAAGAGCATCACCTCTTAAACATATTTTATTCATGGATTTAATTAATTACAACAAATTGTTTTCTAAGGGTGGCTCCCCGAGGCTCAGATACCCAAAGAAAAGTAATGTGTTGTAAATCCAATTGGACGGCTCCCCGAGGCTCAATCCAATCAAACATGACAATTTCAATTAAAAATTGGGAAATTAAATTACAACAACTAACTTTAAATTGGACGGCTCCCCGAGGCTCAATCCAAAATAAAGAATTTTATTGTCAATTTAAAAACCAATTCACATTTAATTGTCAATTAACTGCCATGAATTTGTCTAGACTTTCTTAAAAGAAAGTGCCCAAAATTGCGAGATTTCGAAAATTGATTTTCAGAATAATTGCAAGTTTCCGGTACAAAGAAAACTTACATATTTCCAAAATTGGAAAATTTCTAAAATAGAAAAATTTCCAAAATTGGAAAGTTTCCAAATATGGAAAATTTCGAAATTATTATAAAATTTCAGAAAATAGAAAATTTCAAACGTTTGTGAAATTTCATGAGGATTTCCAAACTTTGAAATTCCTAAATCTAAAATTTATTATAATTTGAAAGTTTCCATAATTGAAAATTTTTTTCCGAAATTGAGATCATGACAAAGTTTTCCACAAAACAATTATTTGATTAAGTGAACACTAACCGGCTCTGATACCACTGTTGGGACCGGGTGCATGTCGACAAGGATACGAGTTCGTAAAATTTAAAATTTTTACGTGCAGCGGAAGAGTTTGCATAAAATAATTTCCTAAATTATTTTAACTTCGTATCTAGCATGCAACCTTATAGTGTATCGACATAATCATGAAATAAAAGTTTGCGGAAAAGTAAACTAATTTACCAGTACCTCGCGTAACTCGAAGTAAGGGACGAGATCCAACCGTAGCGTCCCTTGGAAGCTTCGCCTCTATTCGCGTCCACGCCGAGTTCTCTTCGGGATGACTTCGCAAAGTCACGAGTTTTGTGCCGACGAGAACTACTAGATTCTCAGAAGGCACAACTAGAAGGACAAGAGAAAAATTAGGAAAACTAACCAACGAAGTAACGGAATCGAATTCCGAGAAGAGAGGAGTCGCTATCCGCTTCTTCTTCTTCGTGTTCGGGTTCTCCTTCTCTTGAAAGCTCACGCCAACTCCCTTGGGTGATGGTTGTGTGCGCCGGCCCTAATCCACAAGGATGGGCGCCGGCCCTAATGTGATGGAGCAGAGAGGAGGAGAGAAGAGAAGAGAGAGAGGGAGAGAATAATTAATCTCTTAATTGTATGGAATAAGGGCTAGCCTTTGGTTCCTTTATATAGTAGCAACTCCTTTGCTAAGTCTCCCTCTAAACCGAATTAACGGAATTAGTTATAAGAAATTTATCTTATAAATTTTCTTATTGCTTATTCCTTTTAAGCCTAGTCTTATTATAAACAATTTATAATAAAACAAATTAGTTATCATAAGAGATTTATCCTATAAATTCTCTTATGAATTTTATTATAACTAACTTTATAATAAAACTAATTATTTATCATAAGAAATTTATCCTATAAATTCTTATGAATTAATTCCGTTTAAATCAAGTCTTTATTATAAACTAATTTATAATAAAAACTAATTCTTCTTCTCTTTAAATTATGGAATAAATTTTATAAAAATTTATAAACTTTCTTATTATGGAAAAATCAATTCATAATTGATTTTATAAAATTAAAATAAACCCAATTCACGGATTATTTTAACTTCCATAAAAGGAATAAATTTCTATAAATTTATTTATATAAATTTCTTTATACAAATTTATTTATCCATAATTTATAAAATAAATCGCGCTGATTTATTTATTAATTAAACCAATTAAATTGGTTTATTCTCCTCTATTTGGCCGGCCACCAAAGAGGGTTTAACACCCTCTTTGGCCGGCCAAACCAACCCGAACCGCCGCGAATTAAACTCATTTAATTCGCCCAAAAAGCCTTCAAAAGACTTAGCCATTTTTAGCTTCCATTGCGCCTCTGACTAACTCAGATTCGACTTATTTCTCTTGATCGGAAAATCCAATTTTCAACTCGTTTTAAATCTCTCTGATTACTCGTAGTGCGTGTGACTAAATAGGCTTTCGATTTATGTTGGCCGTCTATAATTATAGAACGATCATGAGTGGCACCTAGTAGTACATCATGATCCCCAATTAATCGAAAGATCAACGGTTTGACCTCAGAAGAAATTATTCTGAAACCCTTCAGCAGCTCTAATGAATCGTGCCCCATTCCCTTCACCACCTTATACCCACTTGGTTCAGGACACGGTCTATGGTGTCAGTCCCCACTAGGCTGACTACGTCACACCTAGCCCAAGTAATGTCTTACTCGTCCTTTGGATTTCTAATTACTCTCATGTATTTTAGAGACTCTCACTCTAAACATGATATGCTCTGGCCAGAGGCTTTGAGTAACAATCCGACGATAGGCCTGGGTATACATCTCCTCGCAAGGAGTGGTGAATCCTTTGTAGGCTGTTCAAACATCTTCGGGCACTTCGGCTTATACCCGATCATCCTGGGTCCACACCTCCTTGGAGATGCTTGCTTAAGATGTCAAAGTATAAGTCTCCATGACCAAGATGACTTGAACACCGCAAGTCAAAGGAACATCGCACTTAAGCCGCAGTAAGATCTTCATTGACATATCTACATGTAGATTCCCATATGAAGTCTTACAGCTAGTCACTCCAATGAACTAGTTCCCTTAACTAGCATCCATGTTTATCTCCGGACATCCCAATGTCACCAGCCAGTGAGAATCAGCTGATTAGAGAATAACCCATGCTAGTCTCAACAGAATTGATAGTGTCCGTTTTTATCAATTCATCGACTAGGGATTTTTTCAATACTTCACATTTGCGCATTTAGAGATAATCACTAGTTGTGATCTCATCACAAATTCTCTTATGCTGTGAGTTGTATTGCGGACATTCAGTAGATGAGTTTAAGATCTCAATCAAATACACAAGCATGTATACCCAAATAGTGAATTATCATTTATTAATATAAATGTTTTACAATCATAAGGCGATTGCCTTAGGACACTTCTCTCATATCACTAACACAAGGATGCCCTATGATTATGATAGAGAAAAGATCGAAAATTGTAAAGAAAAGAAATTTGAAAGAGAAATGAAAAAGTCAATCAAGGATAAGGTATGGAAAATCAAGAGAGTGATAGTTGAGAGTCAAGAAGCACCGGAGGAGCATCGGTGTGGTCTTGCCCTTATAGAAGAGTTACATGGGAAGGTAACTAAGTCTAGGAGCTCTAGAGAGAACATGAGAAGCAAGAT
>JAGFNQ010005197.1:159406-180166 GCA_024364735.1 Boesenbergia rotunda | reverse complement strand
CCCATCACTAGAACTCTAGATTGATACAAAGTTGGCCTTAATTGGAATTTTTGAGTGTGTACCAAAAGTCAAGCACGGTTGATATTTTTCATGAACCAAAATTTTTCTAGGGTAGGGATTACCTTAACAACCGTGCTTGCAAAGTTTCACATTTTTCCAGATTTTTTGGAATTTTTTGTTCATTTCTGAAATTCGTCTGAAATTCTAAAATCTGTCGTATCAGTCGACTGCCCTGGGGGCAGTCGACTGGTAGTATGGACAGATTGGGTTTGTGTGACTTCTGAAGGGTTTTTCAAAAATAGGAGTAAATTCTATTTGGCATCAAGGGTTGGGTTGCTTGGGGCACTCATTTTGATGGTGTCAAAGGGGGAGAATTTGAATATTAAGTTAGGTTTGGGTTAAAAACTTAACTTAGGCTTGATTGTGACTATAGAGTTAAGTTGGGAGAATTTAACTCTAACTTGGGATTAGCAATAAGGGTTGAAATTTGGGAGAAAAGCACAGGTTAAGGGGGAGGTTGCCTCTTGTGTGTTATGCTTGAATTTCAATTGCTTTTGCTATTATTATTGCTATATATTTACCTAACTTAACATATTGCCACACATCAAAAAGGGGGAGATTGTTGGGGCAATCGGCCCTGAGATGATCTGGAGGATCATGATATTTTGATGAGTGGGCAATATGGTTAAGTTAGGATTTGCATTGTTCTCACATGTGTACATGAGTGTGCAGGTGTACAGGTACACAAGGACTTGGTTGACGTCTTCAGGTGAAGGATGACATGGAGGCAAGCTGGAGGTTTGCGTGTGCATCCGAGGGACCATTGGATAGCAGAGATGATGAGCCGAGGGATGCGAACTTCGAGGCGTACGTGAAGGGTGGCATGGAGGCAAGCTGGAGGCTTGCGTACGCATCCGAGGGACGAGGGCCAAAGATGAAGAGGGCATGAATGCAACAGTCAAACTGCTAGAGGAAGATCAACTAGGTTGAGAGAGGCTGAGTATGAGTGCTTGTACTTAGGGGTTAAAGTCGGGAGGGTTTGAGTGCGGAGAGACTTGTACTCAGGAGTGAAACCCTAGGCTTAAGTGTGTACCAGTCGACTGGCCCAGGGGCAGTCGACTGGCATAGGCTGAAACAGGCAGAATTCGAACGTTATGCTGTAACGGTCGAATCTGAGTGGGACCAGTTGACTGCCATTTGGGCAGTCGACTGGTAGCGGCTGTTTCAGATTCGAGCCCTATTTAAAGGGGCTCGTTTTTCTCCTATTGTTCTTGACGAAACTTGCTTAGATAGGGCAAGTTAGTAGTCTTGTGTGCTCAGTAGCTTGCAAAGGGTTGTGGAGAGGTTTCTCCACCCACAAGAAGCGACACGTTTCTAGCCGGAGGTTATCCGGGGAGTGATCCGCCGAAGGATTGTTGGATTAGTCACCCGGCCGGGGTGGATACCAACTAAATCTGATATTGTTAGCATTGTTATTTATTTTGCATATTATTTCCGCTGCGCTAACAGTTTTGTAGAGATCAAACGATCTGCGAAAGTGCATTCACCCCCTCCCCTCTGCACGCCCACATCGATCTTTCAAACGGTACGCACTAAATGCTTTCCTGAGAACCCCAGATTGGACCTCAGTAATCGACGCATACTTTATTTCAAAAGATCTTGAGGTAAGTATTGTAGAATAACTTTTTTTGATTTTAGAGTTTTACGAATCTCGGTGTGTAGGGAAGAATAGGAAAATGGATAACGTTGCTCTAAACACGAGAAGAAACAAGGTAGTGGAGGAGTCGTTAACAGATGATGAAAGTATGACGGAGATGATAAAAAATCTTAAAAGTTTTTATAAAAGGGCTAATAAATATTCTAAGTCTTAGGGTAAAAGACGATATTCGAAGAAGCGTATAGTCCGATGCTATAACTGTAAAGAGGAGGGTCTTCTAAAAGACCAGTGTCCCAAACTGAAGAAACAACCGAAGAAGAAGAAGGCACTGAAAGCCACCTAGGACGAGACCTCGTTCGATGAATCGGAAGCCGAAGAATACGCTGGACTTGCGCTGATGGTAAATCATCAAGAGGAAAACGCTGAAGAAGGGGGAGCTACGTCAGAGGAAAGTAGCGACGAAAGTGGAGTCTCTCTTTTCGAAAGTGACCCGGTAAGTGAGGTATGTTTCCTTCCTCACGATCAACTGTACTCTGGTATAAAAGCAATGCTTAAAGCTAACCTAAAATTAGACAAAGAAAATCAAAAGTTAAAAATGAAATTGACTATTGCATGTTCTTCTGATAGTTCTGATAAACTGAAAATGATATTGTTAATTTGAGAAATTTAGTTGAAAAATTAGAATTTGATATTGCATGTTTATGAAAAAAGAAAAATAGTTATCTTGATAATCTAAATTGGTATATTAAAAATCATAGGGGTCAAATTGTAAAAATTCCCAAATCAGATGTCCCATCTAATTTTTTAATAAACCTTGTTGGTAAAAATTTATATTGGGTTCCTAAATATATTTTAAACTATAGATTTTTCATTTGAGTAAATTAATTTTGACAATTAATGCTTTATCTTGTTTTTTTGGATAATTACTTGTAGGAAAATTAATGTAAAGTTATTTTGAAGAGTACGCTAGTGGAGCGAGAAGGACGCGCACGGTATCCAAGGGACAAGAAGCCGGGAGGAAGGACACTCAAGGGGTGAAAGGCCGGAGTTGGGTTCGGGTGAGCCTAACTCCGGTTGGCCAGAAATCACCCAAGAAGACCGAAAGTCAGGTTGGAGAGTGGTCAGCGTTTGCTGACCAAAACAGCCATTGTCAGGCGCCCATAAGCATACGGGCGCCTGGGCTATCGGGCGTCCGAGCACTTGGGCGCCCCTGTGCTGTCAGGCTCCCGAGAGGCTATGTTTAGTCGTTTGCGAATGTTGAGGATAAGAGTTAAGTCACGTGTCAGGCGCCGAAGAGCACTCGAGCGCCCTATAAGTGCCACGTCAGCAAATGGATAACTTTGACAGTAGAGCTCAGTTTCCAAATATCCATCAACAACAAACAATTCAGTTATTAGTTTTCTTTTATCTCGTGCTTCAAAGTCTATAAAAGGCTTCTCCGCCATGAGCTTCAGTCATCTTGGATTAGCAACAACCTAAGTTGCAACCAAGTAAATCTCTGCGTCTTAGCATTTTATTAGTTTATGTTTGTTTTAACTAATCTGAATTCTTTGTGAGACCGCACAAAAGATTATTTTTTATTTTTATAGCGGCAATTCACCCCCCCTCTTGCTGGTCCACCTCGACCCGACACAACATTGATAAGGCATTAAGAGGATCATTTGCTATCTCAAAAGAACTATTCTTCATGGTCTCTTTTTATATCAACGTTCCTCCCAAGAGTTAAATGCATTTAGTGATGCGAATTGTACTAATCCTCACAAAGACAAATGTTCTACTGGTGATATGCAATATTTCTTGAATAAAATCTTATCTCATGGTATTATAAAAGTAACTTACTATATCTCGATCAAGTACTAAATCTAAATATAAAGTCATTGCTAACGTAACGCCTGAAATCATTTGGCTTCCATCTCTTCTTTCAGAATTACATCTTTATATTGATGTTATACCTAAAATATGATGTGATAATATTGGAACAACATATGATAATGTAAATCAAGTGATTTATGCTTGCATGAAACATATGGAATAGATTTTCACTTTGTATGGAAACATGTAGTGATTAAATAACTATTAGTCTCCTATATTCTACAGTGGATCAAGTTGCTGATATCTTTGCCAAACTATTATCTAGACAACAATTTCATTGACTAGCAACCAAACTCAATGTGTTGTACATCCCATGTCAAGAATAATGATGACAAAGATAGCGGTCCAGGAAAATAATTTGAGGGCTTATAAGTTTTAGATAGAAATAAAAAATTATTTCAATCACTGAAGACTTATTATAGTTGGACTACTATTGTGATTATATTTATTGTGTTGGTGTCGGAAATACCTAATCGAATCTTATTTTGATAATGGCAAAGGGTTCAAAGTTAAGTGTGCTTTTGATTCTAATCAGTTGCATTGAGTGTGCAGGAAAGTTCTTGTGTAAGTAGGCTTGAAGTCTTGATTTGCAGGGTTGAGCACGAAGTCCTGGTTGAGGACTAGGCACCGAAGACCTATTGAGTGAAGCTTGGCATGAAGACCTGATCGAGGGATAGCCACCAAAGACTTGGTGAGTGATGTTATGCACGAAAACCTGACCAGGGGTTGGGCACCGAAGTCCTAATCCGAAAGATCGGGCAGAAGTCTTAGCCGAGCAAGGACAACGGATAGAAGTCAGGACGAGTCAATGTATAGACGTCGCGAGATCCGAAGTCTTCGGAGGCCGAGCAAAAGTCCAACCGGAGGTGCCGGTTGGCAACAGGTAACTACTTTAGAGTGGAGTAAGTGAGGACGCGTTCCTCGGAAGAGGGAATAGTAGGCGTCAGTTTGACCTATGATTTCAGTTGAAACTTGAAAGTCAGGGTTGGACAGCACTGGTTGTCTTGCATACATTTCCTTTGCATATTATTATTGAACTAACCTTGTGTTGTAGCTAAGAAAATTGGAGACCTGTGACACTCAGGTGCCTGAGACGGACTCAGGCTCTCGAGAACATAGGCACCTGAGAACACATGCGCCCATGAGGGCTCGGGCGCTCGTGCACCTATGACTCAGCCAAGGCATGGCTGAGTTGCCATACGTTGATTGGAGCCTCCACATCAGCAACACGGGCGCCCAAGAAATTGTCAGGCGCCTAAGTTGGGATAAACTTAGACCAAGTAGGGGATGAGATCGCTGCCGGATCGCAGCAACACGGGCGCCCCTATAGGCACATGGGCACTCGTATGACCCTATATAAGGGGTTTTAGACCAGAGACTCAAAACAACTTTTTCACAACTTTTGTGCTCTCGTGTGTTGCCGAAACAATCTAGAGATGACGAAACGCTACTCCGACAACGACGCGCCTTTCCTTTATTTCATTTGAGGTTGTCGGTATTCTTATTCTTTTTCTTGTACTTAAACATTGCATTCTTGTACTCATTTGTGTCTTATAGAATTGCCTAAAGTAAACGGCAAGGACCGTAGGCCTTAGAGTAGGAGCCGTTACAGACTCCAACCAAGTAAAAACAAAAGGTGTTAGCCATGCTTTTTTACTTTACTTTTTGCTGCGTACTCACTTATTTTTATGAATCTGAAGAATTTTTCGAACACGATATTCACCCCCTCTCTATCGCTCTCTACGATCCTACAATTGGTATCAAAGCGAGGTCGCTCTTCACCTGACTAACTGTTGGAGGAAGCACGAGCAAGAGCCATTATCCAGATCTAACCATTTGGGTTATAAAGGAAGTGTGGACTCCCGTATCTTGATCAAGAGTACCAGACACCAAACAGAGAAGTCCTAGTTGCGGCTAGGCAATGAAGTCCTAATACGTCGGCTCAATCGAGGGGCAGTAAGCCCTAGTGGATCGAAGATCGAACATCAAACGGAAAAGACTTTCCGCTTGAGGGGGGCTTGTGGTCCTTTGTTTGAGTGGTTAATTGTTAGGGTTGCAAATATAGTCCCACATTGAAAACACATGAGAAAGATCATATGTTTATAAGAAATATATATCTATATTTGTATGAGGCTCTTGGGTTGTAGAGCCCAGGAGCAAAATTATAAGGGCTTAAGCCTAAAGTAGACAATATCATACCTTTGTGGAGATATATAAATATTTTTTGGTCCTAACAATTGGTATCAAAGCTCGGATTGCCAAAAGGTTTAACCATCGACTGTGCACAAGAGATATGATCTAATTAAACCATGTGAGTTAAGTCTTGAACAAAAGAAGTATGAGCTCTCGTGTCTTGATCAAGAGGACCAAACACCAGGTAGAAAAAGTCCTAGTAGCAGCTAGGTAATGAAGCCCTAGTAGGTCGGGTGGACCGAGGGGTAGAAAGTTATAATGAGTCAAGGATCGAACATCAAACGGAAAGGCTATCCATTTAAGGGGGCCTATGGTCCTTTGTTTTGAGAGGGGGGGATTGTTGGGGTTGCAAGGTTGCAAACATAGTCCTACTTTGAAAATACATGGGAAAGATCATGGGCTTATAAGAGAAAGATATCTCCATTGGTATGAGACTTTTTGGGTAGAGCCTAAGAGCAAAATCATGAGGGCTTAGGCCTAAAGTGGACAATATCATACCATTATAGAGATATTCAAAATTCTTTCAGTCCTAACATATTGTTGTTCTTATAACAATTGAAATCGCATACCATATTTATTATTACCATATTTTTCATATATCTATATAAATAAACTGTTAACCTACCATAATTAATCAATGAAGCAAAATAATTATTCTCTTTATTTTTTTCTGTTCTCTGTTTTATGTTCTATCAAAACTTCTTGGGTTTTGGACATAGATAGTAGATCTTATTTGTTTGTGTAAATTTTCTCAGAAAAAGATTGAAGATGCGCTTAGAAGCACCAATGACGTTAGCCGTATATTTCATATTAAATTAGGATTTTTTTTTAATTATAGAAATTATTTCCTAATATAATTGGTAATTTCTCCTTATTTGTTAAGAATTTCTAAGTTTGAAAATAGTTACCTAATTTGTTAGAATTTTTAATTTTGAAAATTATACCCTAATTTGTCAGGAAATTATAATTTTAGAAATTAATTTACTAGTTTGTTAGAAAATTTTCAGAAATTGTTTCGTAATTTGTTAGAAAATTTAAATTTTGAAAATTATTTTTTAATCCAATCTAAAACTTTCATATTTGAAAATTATTTCCTAAATCCTAATTTTAAATTTCCAAAATTACCAAATTGTTCCTTCTTTTAATTAAGGAATTTTTTATTTATGAAAACTAAATTCCTAGTTAGGGGAACATATTTATACCATGTCTATATCATGTCATGCTTACATTATGCCGTGTTTCTATATCATGCACGATGATACCTTATACAAAATAGATGAGAATACAAATCCCTTGTATAAAAATATTAAAACTTACACCTTCTATTAATATGATAAGAACTCTAGTTCAATTTCATATTTGGGTTGTTGGACTCTCTCCAAATCTAACTTGAAATTGGACATGTTTGGACAATTGAGATATGATTGTTAGATCGTTGACGGTTGCTAGAGGGGAGGAATGAATAACAATTCTCGATTTGTTCTCTACCTACGTTGTTAGTGCGCAAGCGGAATATAGTAAAAACTAAACTAAAACAACAATCAACGCTAACAAACCTATTTACGTGGTTCAGAGATGAAGACTCCTACTCCACGACAGTCCGTGAGGTGGACGATCCCTCGATCCTTCGGCGGATCACTCCCAGGATGCCCTCCGGCTAGCTCGTGTAGCTCCTTCTGGGTGGAGAAATCTCGCCACAACCTTGAGTACACAATCTGAGCACTTAGACTACTAATGAGCTCTAACCAAGCTCATTTCGTCAAGAGCTCCCAGCCCAAACCGAGTTCTCTTTAAATAGAACTCAAGCTGGAAAACACGCTGGCAGTCGACTGCTCCCAGGGCAGTCGACTGCCCCCACCCAGATTCGACCGTTGACAGCCCAACGTTCGAATTCTGGCTACTCAGCAGTCGAGGGTCAGAAACCTTCTGTGAGTTTCTGTTTGCGCTGGCAGTCGACTGTTATATCACCAGTCGACTGCCCAGCTTCTATAAACACTCTTCCTCACTTTCACGACCTTCCTCCACGTGTGCCTTCAGGTCCACTCCTTTGGCTTGTCCCTTGAAGTCCTCTTCCACCAGCTATCATCCCTCGGATGCGCACGCAAGTCCTCGACTTGCCTCCATGCCACCCTTCACGTGTGCCCTTTGATGTCCACTTCCCGGCTTGCCCTTGGAGTCCTCCTCCCTCGGCTCTCATCCCTTTAGCTGACTCTTTATCAGCAGCCTTGACTGTTGCCTTCGCGCCCTCTTCATCTTCGGCCCTCATCCCTCGGATGCACACAAGCCTCCAGCTTGTCTCCTTGTCATCCTTCACGTACACCTCGAAGTTCACGCCCCTTGGCTCATCATCCCTGCTATACCAAGGTCCCTCGGGTTCACACAAGCCTCCAGCTTGTCTCCATGCAACCCTTCACCATACCGAAGCCATCCAGCTAATCCATATGTGTAAACCTGCAATCCTGCACACTCACATACACATATTAGATCACAAGGGAAAACCTAACATAAACCCTTTACCCAAACATCAAAACACATGATCACTCCGGACCATAGATTGCCTCAACAATCTCTCCCTTTTTGATGTTTGATAATACGTTTAAGTTAGGGAAAACAAATAGTAATAAATAGCAATAACAATGCTAAACAAACAACTAGACTTATGTTGTCAAGACTCCATCTTGGTCTTACACCGCCAAAGCATATGTAAATGCAAACAATCATGGATCCTATCCCAAGGCATCCCACACCTAACCCTCCAAGTTAGGACATTTTCACCAAAACGGGCTTTTTAAAGCTTCTCCCAAGCTCCCCCTACATTGGACTTACAAAGGTTTTTTAAGAACCTTTCCAAGGTTCCCCTTACGCCAAGAATGGAGCAACAATGCTCCCCCTTCACCTAGGCTCCCCCTAAACCTAGGGTTTCTTGCAAAGGTGTGTTTGGTTTCTCAAATTAAACCCAACACTTCTCCCCCTTTGCCTAACATCAAAAGGACTCCATCAATATCCTAATTATTGGATCTTTTAATCCCTAATGATCTTAAACATAGTGTACTAGCCCCCCATACACTTGTTTTATATCATTTGGACACTAATCAGCTGCTGGATACCCAATCCAGCCCTGACCAGCCGACTGCCCCCTAGGGAAGTCGACTGATACTCTGAAAATCAGCTTTTCTGGCCAAATTCAGAAATGCGCCAGAAATTCCACAAATCTCCAAAAATTCTCAAATTTTGTGGAGAAGTTTGTGGTACCCATACCTACTTGGAAAAAATACATTCAACAATGTATCTATCACCATTCCCAAGTTTGACACAAAACACAAAAAATTCCTATGAAAATTAAGGCAAACAAGACGTAACCTCCCCCTTAACCTATGTCTTCTTCCAATTTTTAATTTACCAAGGTTAAGTTCTACCTAACTTAACACCTTAACACCAAGTTAAGTTATACCCCATCTTAACATCACACATTTTCTTTTGTTAAGATAAACCTAACTTAACAACCCAAGTTTTCTACCCTAGAACCCTCTAGAAAATCTTAGAAAACCTGGAAAACTCTAAAAATTTATAAGCACATTTGCTAGGATAAACCCTATCCTAGAAAAATATGGTTTCATGAAGATTATCAAATGTGCTTCACTTTTGGTACATCTCTAATTTCCTCAAAAATGATCATTTCGTATCAACTTTGAAATCTATCTATAATTTCATATGTTTGCTAAGGCTCACCATTATAATTTGGCACATGGAATTGTCTTCAACTCTCCCCTTTTCCTTAGGTATTCTTAATATGATCAAATCCTCTTCTTCTTATCTCTTAACCTTAGATAAATATGTACTTATCAATCTTCCTCGAATTCCATGATATCCATACCAATAAATCATAAGGCAAACCTTTATTCAAGGAGAGTAAACAAGGATTTTAATTTTAAGGTCATATCCTATCATCCTATATGCCATTTCTCTTCATACCTATGGATCAGTCGACTGCCCCCAGGGCAGTCGACTGCCAAAACAAACAGAATGTTTTCTGGGTAAGATTAGTCGACTGCCCCCAGGGCAGTCGACTGATACCTGAATTTCAGGTTTTCGGCCCAATTTCAGAAATGCCTAATTAATTCCATAAATCTCCAAAAAATCTGAAATTTCATGGAGAGATTTGTGGAGCCTATGTCTACTTGGGAAAAAATATGTTTCCAAACAAATATACTCCAAATCCCAAGATTAGCACGAAACTCAACTCTTCCTAAATTGTATCATTTAAACTTATCCAAAAGTCTTAATTTTGACTTCTCCTCAATGTATCTTCTCATACTTGATCGTAATTCATTTCTATTACTGAATTATATGGCATTCACACATTAAATCCTTATTTCTATCAAATACAGTCCATTTTCACATTTTTCTCCATAATTCTCCTTTTAATGTGTCAAATTCTCTAGGATTAAGACTTACCCTAGTCTTCCAACCCTTTTGACACATTTCCTAGTCCACCTAGACTTCCTAGAGAAACCATCTCTTGAGATCCATAACCATGGACCCCAAAGGTTCCTAGAGCTCCCCCTTGAGCTCTTAGCCATAACCACCTCCCTAGGTGACTCAATTCATACTAGACCACACCGGTGTGCTCCCGATGATTCTTGGCCTACAAAATGAACCCTATTAACTTTAGACACATTGTCTATGGTTAAGTCCTTCTCTTTTCCTTTAAATGACACCCCCTTGCCATTTTTGGGCTTCTCTTTCTTGCCATAATTATATGCTTCCCTAGCATATTTCTTTTCCTTGGCATTGGAGACCTTAGACCGGTATGTTGATGCCAGAAGCACCAAAGTCAAACCTGTGTTTTGATAATGACAAAGGGTTCAGAAGTTAAGGTGTTGTTTTGATCTAACAAGCTTACTAAGTGTGCAGGAAAGTCCTAGGTACACTAGGCAAGAAGTCCTGGTAAAGGGCTGGACAAGAAGTCCTGGTCAAGGACTGGGCAAGAAGTCCTGGCAAAGGGCTGGGCACAGAAGACCTGACCGGAAGTTGGGCAAGAAGTCTTGGCAAAGGGCTGGGCATAGAAGACCTGACTAGAAGTTGGGCAAGAAGACCTGACCGGAAGTTGGGCACGAAGACCTGGTGAGTAAAGCTGGGCAAAAGTCCAACCAGAGGAGCTGGTTGGCAAAAGATAAATTCTCCCGAGAGGATTAGGTGAGGACGCGTTCCCCGTGCAAGGGAACATTAGGCGTCAGTTCAACCTAGGGTTCCATTTGGGAGACCCAAAGTCAGAACCAAGATAGCTTAGGCTGTAAAAAATGACTAACATACTTGCTTCTTATGTTTTGGAACTAACCTTGGTTGCAAGAAATGAAGGAAGGTGTTTCTGCAGCTCGGGTGCCTCAATGGAGTGAGGCGCCTCACTGGGGCTAGGCGACCGTGTGGATACGGGCGCCCCAGTTCAAGGCAAAAATAGAGCCATCGAAGCAAACTGTCACGAAGCCTTTGGACCAAGTCAGCTCAGGCGCCCGTGTTAACACAGGCGCCCCCATCTGTTGGGACTGGGTGCATGTTGACATGGATGCGAGTTTGTAATTTTAAAATTAATTACGTGCAGCGGAAGGTTTAGCATAAATAATTTCTCTAAATCATTTAACCACACATCTAAGCTTGCAATTTTATCTTGTGTAGACATGATCATATATTTAAAATTTTTGCAGAAACGTAAACTAATTTACATATTACCTCACGTAACTCGAAGGAAGGGACGAGATCCAACCGTAAGCGTCCCTTGGAAGCTCCGCCTCTATTCGCATCCACGCTGAGTATCTTCGGGATGACTTCGCAAAGCCATGAGTTTCATGTTCTCGAGAACTACTAGATTCTCCGAGAACGCGACGAGAAAAACCAAGAGAGAAGTCGGAAGACTAACCACAAAAGGATGGCTAGCTGGTGCTCCTTCTTGGGGCTGATTGGCGCACGGCAAGAAGGGGAGAAGAGAAGGAGAGAAAGAGAGGGAGAGAGCCTATGCCTTCATATCTATGATTCACACCCAAACCTTGCCTTGGGTCCTTTATATAGTGGCCTCTCAACCATCAAGCCTCTCAAATATGGAATAACTTATTCCATCATGCCAAGTTTAATTTTATATCATGGTTAAAATAATATTTTAATTCATGATAAAAAATCAATCAAGTCTCTTCTCTCTTATGGAATAAATTTCCTTATCATGGTAAATCAATCCATGATTGATTTTATAAAATAAACCAATCCATGGTTCATTTTAATTTCCATGAAAAATAAACCAAACCTTGGTTTATTATATAAAAATTTATATCATCCATAATTTTATAAAACAAACCACACTTGGTTTATTTTATAAATTGAATCAAAAACTTGGTTCTCTCCCTTTGTTGTGGCCGGCCAAGCAAAGAGGATGGAGGCCCTCTTTGGCCGACCCATCCAAGCCAAGCCCCAATGAATTAAACTTATTTAATTCATCTATTAAGTCTTCAAAAGACTTAGCCATTTTACGCTTCCGATGCGTCTCTGAAAAATTCAGATTCGACTTATCGTTTGGCTCAACCAAACTTAATCTCTCTTGATTGGAAAATCCTATTTTCAACTCGTTTTAAATCCCTCGGATTACTCATAGTGCGTGTGACTAAATAGGCTTTCGATTTATGTTGGCCATCTATAGTTAATCAATTAATTATAGAACGATCATGAGTGGCACCTAGTAGTACATCATGATCCCCAATTAATCGAAAGATCAACGGTTGACCTCAGAAACAATTCTGAAACCCTTCAGCAGCTATAATGAATTGTGCCCCATTCCCTTCACCATCTTATACCCACTTGGTTCAGGACATGGTCTATGTGTGTCAGTCCCCACTAGGCTGACTACGTCACACCTAGCCCAAGTAACGTTTTCTCGTCCTACGGATTCTAATTACTCTCATGTATTTAAGAGATTTATACTCTGAACATGTCATGCTCTGGCCAGAGGCTTCGAGTAACAATCCGACGATAGGCCTCGGGTATACATCTCCTCGCAAGGAGTGGTGAATCCTTTGTAGGCAATTCAAACATCTTCGGGCACTTCGACTTATACCCAATCATCCTGGGTCCACACCTCCTTGGAGATGCTTGCTTAAGATGACAAAGTATAAGTCTCCATGACCAAGATGACTTGAACACTGCAAGTCAAAGGAACATCGCACTTAAGCTGCAGTAAGAACATCACTGACATATCTATATGTAGACTACCATATGAAGTTTTACAGTCAGTTACTCCAATGAACTAGTTCCCTTAACTAGCATTCATGTTTATCTCCGGACATCTCAATGTCACCAGCTAGTGAGAATCAGCTGATTAGAGAATGACCCATGCTAGTCTCAATAGAATTGATAGTGTCCGTATTTATCAATTCATTGACTAGGGACAATTTCAATACTTCACAATTGCACATATAGAGATAATCACTAGTTGTGAATTCATCACAAATTCTCTTATGCTGTGAATTGTATTGCGGACATTCAGTAAATGAGTTTAAGATCTCAATCAAATACACAAACATGTATACTCAAATAGTGAATATTCATTTATTAAAATAAATGATTACAATCATAAGGCGATTGCCTTAGGACACTTCTCTCATATCACTAACAAACTCCCACTTGGCCTAATGTCAATCGCTACGGTACCCAATACCACAGGCTCTAACATGACCCTCAAACTTGCTTTGAGGCAAGGCCTTAGTTAAAGGATCCGCTAAATTCCTTCCAGTGGGAATTTTCTCAATTTGTATATCATTCCTACTTATAATCTCTCTGATCAGATGATATCGGTGAAGCACATGTTTGGATCGCTGATGAGACCTTGGTTCCTTCGCTTGTGCATTAGCTCCATTGTTGTCGCAGTAAACTGGTATTGCTTCATCAATGGTTGGAACCACACCAAGTTCTGAGACAATCTTCTTGATCCAGACTGCTTCCTTTGCTGCTTCCGAAGCTGCTATATATTCCGCTTCTGTGGTAGAATCCGCTACGGTGTCTTGCTTGGAACTCTTCCAACTTATTACGCCTCCATTCAAAATAAATACGTATCCGGACTGAGATTTGGAGTCATCTTTATCTATCTGGAAACTGACAACTGTATACCCACGTATTACCATATCACCTTCTCCATATATTAGGAACACATCCTTAGTGTTTCTTAAGTACTTGAGGATTGTCTTGACAGCCACCCAATGATCCATTCCTGGATCAGACTGGTATTTGCTTATGACGCTCAGAGCATATGATACATCGGGCCTAGTACATAACATAGCATACATGATAGATCCTATCGCGGATGCATAAGGAATCTTACTCATGCAAATCCTCTCGTCTTCTGTGCGCGGACACATAGACTTCGAAAGGTTGATCCCATGCCTGATGGGAAGGTAACCTTTCTTGGATTCTGACATGCTAAACCTTTCTAGCACTCGGTCTATATATGTAGACTGCGAAAGACCAAGCAACCGTTTTGATCTATCTCTATATATTCTAATCCCAAGGATATTGGTTGGTTCTCCTAGGTCTTTAATGGAGAAAGTTTTGGACAACCAAATTTTAACTGACTGTAAGACTGATATATCGTTTCCTATAAGTAATATGTCATCGACATATAACACTAGGAATACGAGTGCACTCCCACTAACCTTCTTGTACACACAAGGTTTGTCAGGATTTTGTGAGAAATCAGACTCTTTGATTGTCTCATCAAAACGGATGTTCCAGCTCCTGGATGATTGCTTTAGTCCATATATGGATCGTCGAAGCTTGCATACTTTGGTTTTATTAACCGATGTGAAACCTTCAGGTTGTATCATGTATACATCCTCAAGCAGGTTTCCATTAAGGAAAGTTGTTTTTACATCCATTTGTCATATCTCATAATCATAATGAGCTGCTATGGCCAGGAGCATCCGAATGGATTTAAGCATAGCTACTGGCGAATAGATTTCGTCATAATCAATTCCTTGTTTCTGACGATATCCTTTTGCCACTAATCTAGCCTTAAAGGTAACAACATTACCTTCCATGTCGATTTTCTTCTTGAAATCCCACTTGCACCCTATCGGCTTAATCCCTTCAGGTGGGTTAACCAAGTCCTATACTTGATTTTTGTACATGGAATCCATTTCCGACTTCATGGCTTAGAGCCATTTATCCCTTTCTGAATTTTTTAGAACATCTTCAAAACTGATAGGTTCGTCATCGTTAATGAGTAACACGTCGTTCGATTCACTTATGAGAAATCCGTATCTCTCTGGAATATTGCGTGTCCTATTAGACCTACGAAGAAGTGATGTTGTTTTAGGTTCAACTGATAGCTCATCATTATGAGTTATTGTTTGTGGGTCTAGACTAGGTGTCTCTGTAATGTCTATTGGAGTTTCATGAACTTCTCCAAGTTCAATGATACTCTCACTGTTTTCTTGTAAAAGAAATTCTTTATCTAGAAATACAGCATGCCTTGAAACAAACACCTTTTGTTCCAAGGGATGATAGAATTGGTAACCTTTCGTTTCCTTAGGGTATCCAATAAATAGACATTTATCAGACTTAACATTCAAAAGGTGTTGAATGTAGGGTCCAACAAATAGGGTTGAATATAGCAACCCTATTTTGTTTTCTAGATTCACTTCTGTCCTAGAACCCCCCTACAGGAAGCCGCTAGGGCTATGCTCAACGAATCCAACCTAGTCAACCAATATTGGGCAGAAGCAGTTAGTACGGCTTGCTACATTCAAAATAGGGTCCTGATTAACAAGCGACACAACAAAACACCCTATGAATTATACTATCACAGACTTCCAAATCTACACTACCTAAGGGTCTTTGGATGCAAAGTTCATATCCTAAACACCAAAGACTATCTAGGAAAATTCCAGTCTAAGTCAACCCCAGGCATCTTCCTAGGATATTCAACCACAAGTAGAGCCTATAGGGTTTACAATAAACGAACTAAGAAAATCGAAGAAACAACCAATTTAATATTTGATGAAGAAATTAACTCAAAACCTGATAATCCAAATCAAACTTCATCAAATATTGATCAAGAAGATAATGAACAAACTGTTGAATCTTTAGTTGAACCAATAAACGATCTAACTATTGAACCAACTAATGAGTCAATTGAACCAACTATTGAACCAACTAATGAGTCAATTGAACCATCTATTGAACCAATAATTGAACCAACTCAAATAGTCGAATCAAATACTGAACCTAACCGACCAGCCGGACCTGAGGCTGAACCAAGTTCTAGAAAAAACAAGAAACCCAGACTCAGTCACCCAACCGATCAAATTATGGGTGATCCAACTCTAGGAGTCAAAACCAGGTCTTCCTACAGAAATCTTAGTCAGATAGCAATGATTTCAAAATTTGAACCTACGACTGTAGAGGAAGCCTTACCTGATCCAGATTGGATCATAGCTATGCAAGAAGAGTTAGCCCAATTTGAGAGGAACGAAGTTTGGGAACTAGTACCTAAACCTGAGGGCAAATCCGTCATTGACACTAAGTGGGTTTTTAGGAATAAGTTAAATGATCAAGGAGAGATAGTCAGAAATAAAGCCCGCTTAGTAGCGAAAGGATTCAGCCAAGTAGAAGGGTTAGATTATGACGAAACATATGCCCCAGTAGCTAGACTTGAGTCCATTAGGATGTTATTGGCTTTTGCATCCCATAAAGGATTTAAACTATATCAAATGGATGTAAAGTCAGCCTTTCTAAATGGATTCATTAAGGAAGAAGCCTATGTAGGACAACCCCCTGGTTTTGAGGACTTAGAAAGACCTGACCATGTTTACAAACTTACCAAAGCACTTTATGGACTAAAACAAGCACCTAGGGCCTGGTATGAACGCTTATCAACTTACCTAATTTCTAAAGAATTTAAACAAGGACAAATCGATTCAACCCTATTCATTAAAACTTTAGAAAAAGAAATCTTTATAGCCCAAATCTACGTCGATGACATAATCTTTGGGTCCACCAACTCAAATTTCTTAAAGGAATTCGTTAAAATAATAGAAAATAAATTTGAAATGAGCTTAGTTGGTGAGCTCAACTTTTTCCTAGGGTTACAAATTAAGCAAACTAGGGATAGTAACTATGTCTATCAATCCAAATATGCTAAAGAAATAATAAAGAAATTTAAAATGGATAACTCTAAAAGCATATGTACTCCTATGACCACTAATATAAAAATAGATAGTGACCCTGATGGAAAACCAGTAGACCTTAAACTTTATAGGAGTATGATTGAAAGCCTACTATACCTTATAGCCAGCAGACCTGATATCCTTTTCTCGGTAGGAATGTGTGCTAGATACCAAACTTGTGCTAAGGAAACGCACTTAGCGGCCCTAAAAAGAATATTAAGATACATTAAGGGCACCCTAAATGTAGGGATTTGGTATCCTAGGACCTCAACTTTCAAACTATCAGGATATTCAGACTCTGACTATGCTGGTTGTAAGCTAGATAGAAAAAGTACAAGCGGAAGCTGCCAACTTTTAGGAAACAGTCTAGTAAGTTGATGCAGCAGAAAGCAACACTGTGTAGCTTTGTCCACAACTGAAGCTGAGTATGCTGCTCTAAGAGAGTGTGTAGCACAACTCTTATGAATGATGCACACTCTTAAAGACTTCCAGCTTGACTACAATCAAACCCAAGTCTTCATTGATAATATAAGCTCAATTAATCTAACAAAAAATCCAATCCAACACTCCAGAACTAAACACATAGAAGTTAAACACCACTTTGTAAGAGATCACGTAGCCAGGGGTGAAATAGTCCTTAAGCATGTAGACTCTAAATCTAACTTAGCTGACATATTCACCAAACCCCTACCTGAGTCTGAGTTCAGCTCACTAAGAAGGCAATTAGGACTATGCTTAATAGAATAGGTTAACTCTACTTCTGGTTTTCCTACT
Organism: Boesenbergia rotunda; assembly: GCA_024364735.1. Lineage (NCBI taxonomy): Eukaryota > Viridiplantae > Streptophyta > Magnoliopsida > Zingiberales > Zingiberaceae > Boesenbergia > Boesenbergia rotunda. The sequence goes on along the minus strand of JAGFNQ010005197.1, from coordinate 162,469 downwards.
ACTTTACTTGAGTTTTAAAATCAGTTTCTAAAACAATAACTGCTTTACTTAATTTCAAAATCAGCTGTTAATTAGTTTGAATTTTTTTTCAGTTTCCGACTTAGTTTTCTTTTCAAAAACTACCCCTTTCAAAACTAGGGTCTTTTTTCGCAAATGGACTTAGCCTAGGCCCTAACCCTAGAACTGTATGCACCTATAGATTTAGAAGCCAGCATCTCACAAGCACCTTAGGGTACTTTTGACTAATAACCTAGAAAGGGTTGAGATGCTTAGGTCTTTGCCTTAATTCAAGATGCTTTAAGTCAGTGCATCTGCAGTAATTGGGGCACTAAATACAACTTAAACAATAATCAAGTTAAGTGTCAAGTTTAGAAAATCTAACTTGAACAAAACACATAACTTGACTAACCCTAGCGAAAACTAGTGCTTATAACAGTCAGTAAGTAGCTATTGGGTTAGACAGGTCCCTACAATGATAATTTAAATTGGTTGGATTCAGTTTATCTTGCATTGATTCAGTACAACACATTAATTCTTTTTGTAATTTATTTATGCAATTTATTTATCTGTTGCTATATTGCTTTGTTTTTGATATATGGCAAAGGGGGAGAGATAGGAAAGGAAGTGTTAAAATTTTAAAAAATTTTCTCAATTTCAAAACCTTATCCTTTCTTCAAAAAGTACTTGATCTATTTTCAAAAGTACTAAGGTTTTCTTCAAAATCTTACTCAAATTTAATCTGTTTTCAAAAATAATTTTAAGTACTTAAGCTTAAGCAAACTGTCAGAATTTTTCTAAGTACTTAAACTCAAGCTGTTTTTCAAATTTTCTAAAGTACATAAAAACATAAGCGGTTGCAAATTTTACTAAGTACTTATCTTCTTAAACTTAAAAATTCAGAAAAGTTTTTTTTTACTTGAAATGTTTTTTTTGGTGAAAATCTTCAAAAGTGCACAACCAATTTTGTGAAAATATGTTTCTAAAGCTTCTTTTGAAAAATGTTTTAATGCCATTATTTTTTACTTAGAAACATTTTTCAAAAACCCAACGAACTTTTGAAAAACTTAGGGGGAGATTCCTTCTAGGAGAGGAAACTAAAATTTTACATTATCTGTTCAGGATTAACTTAACTTTTTGAACCAGGTTGCCATAAATCAAAAAGGGGGAGATTGTTGGTGCAAACAGCACCTAAATCGAACCTGTGTTTTGATAATGGCAAAAGGGTTCAAAAGTTAAGATGTTTTATTTTTCTAACATACTACTTGAGTGTGCAGATTATGTTGGTGCAGAAAAGCACCCAAGCCGAACCTGTATTTTGATAATGGCAAAAGGGTTCAAAAGTTAAGAGAAAATGTTTATCTAACATGTTACTCAAGAGTGCAGGAAAAGTCCTAGAGAAGGACTGTTAGGCACCTGGCGAAGGAATGCCAGGATACAAAGCCCTAGTGAAGGACTACTAGGCACCTGACGAAGGAATGCCAGGATACAAAACCCTAGCGAAGGCCTGCTAGGCACCTGGCGAAGGAATGCCAGGATACAAAGACCTAGCGAAGGACTGCTAGGCACTAGGCGAAGGGCAGCTTGGTACTGAAGACCTGGCGAAGGACAGCTAGGCACCTGGCGAAGGACTGATGGGTAAAAGTCCAACCGGAGGAGCCGGTTGGCATTAGGTAAATTCTCCCGAGAGGAATAGGTGAGGACGTGTTCCCCGTCGAGGGAACAGTAGGCGTCGGTTCGACCTAGGGCTCCATTTTGGAGACCCAAAGTCAGAACTAAGACAGCTAAGGATGTATAAAACTAACATATTATTGCTCTATGTTATTTTGGACTAACCCTGGATGCAGGACCGAAGGAACGAGTGTCTGCAGCTCAGAGAGCCTCAAAGGAGTGAGGCAGAAGCTGAGTAGGGCGCCCGGAGTGTCCCGGGCGCCCCCAAGGTGAATACAAAAGAAGTGGAGCAAATGTACACTTCGACAGCTCATAGGCGGGGCGCCCCCGTGCTCCCGGGCGCCCCCGTGCTCCCGGGCGCCCCCATGCTCCCGGGCACCCCGGATAGTCCGGGCGCCCTGAGCTCAAGCTAACGAAGTGGATCAACCTCAAGCCAGCGAGAAGCCAGCGGATCGAGTCAACCCAGGCGCCCCCAGCGTCCCGGGCGCCCCCGTCAAAGTCTGATCCTGAGTTTAAAGGGATCAGAGCTGACCGAGAGGAGCTCGGATCAGATGACACGTGGGGAGGGGGGCGACCCCGACGTTCCGGGCGCCCCCAGGGGCTATAAAAAGGCCCTCGACCCCAAGGCTTCAAACAAGAATTTCGTCCAACACATTCACGCTCTTCTACTCCCGTACTCTGCTCCGGAAAACCTCCCGACTCGAGATACAAGCGCCGACGACGTCCCCCTGCTTCGAAAATACAATCTACACCGGACGTCGGTAACAAAGAGCTGCTCTTAAGTTTCCTATACTATTCTTGTAATACATTTTGTAAACTGTTTTTGCGCACATATAGAATTGCCCGCAGTAAACGGTCAACGACCGTGGGCCTTGGAATAGGAGCCGACCGTGACTCCGAACCAAGTAAAAAACTTGGTGTTCGCGTGTGTGTTGCTTTAATTAATTCCGCTGCTAATTCTCTTTTTACGAATCCGAACGTTTTACGATATTCACCCCCCCTCTATCGTTTCTCTCGATCCAACAAGTGGTATCAGAGCGGGGAAACTCAAAATTGGTGCAACCACCAATTTGAGAATTTTTCGGATTTTTACGAAATCTTTTTAATATTTTTTTTTCATTCGAAATTTTTTTTTGAGGTTGGTGGAACACCCCTCGACAAATATTTTTTTTACTTCTCGCACTACTAATCCAAGACCAAGTCTTGGGATATCTCTGTCTTGTTTTGTGTTGTTTCCGATAAATGACCATGCAAGAAGGCTTCAGCACCGCAAGACCGCCGCTTTTCAGTGGGGAGGACTTCCCCTACTGGAAGAGCAGAATGGAGGTCCACCTGAAAACTTAGGTGGACATGTGGATAATCATCCAATCCGGACTGGAGATTCCAAAGAATACT
>JAGFNQ010005197.1:88085-154807 GCA_024364735.1 Boesenbergia rotunda | reverse complement strand
GCAGTCCTTCGCTAGGTCTTGGATGCTGGCATCCTTCGCCAGTTGCCTAGCAGTCCTTCGCTAGGGGTTGGTTGCTAGCAGTCCTTCGCTAGGGCTTGGATACTGGCAGTCCTTCGCCAGTGCCTAGCAGTCCTTCGCTAGGGCTTGGATACTGGCAGTCCTTCGCCAGGTGCCTAGCAGTCCTTCGCTAGGGCTTGGATACTGGCAGTCCTTCGCCAGGTGCCTAGCAGTCCTTCGCCAGGTGCCTAGCAGTCCTTCGTTAGGGCTTTTTCTGCACACTCAGTGAACACCGTTAGATCACAAATAAACTTAACTTTGAATCCTTTGCCAATATCAAAACCAGGTTCGATATGGTGCTTCCTGCACCAACACTGACTACGTCACACCTAGCCCAAGCAATGTCTTTCTCGTCCAACAGATTCTAATTACTCTCATGTATCTAAGATATTCATACTCTGATCATGTGATGCTCTTGCCAGAGGCTTCGAGTAATAATCCGACGATAGGCCTTGGATATACATCTCCTCGCAAGGAGTGGTTAATCCTTTGTAGGATGTTCAAACATCTTCGGGCACTTCGGCTTATACCCAACCATCCTGGGTCCACACCTCCTTGGAGATGCTTGCTTAAGATGTCAAAGTATAAGTCTTCATGACCAAGATGACTTGAACACCGCAAGTCAAAGGAATATCGCACTTAAGCTGCAGTAAGAACTTCACTGACATGTCTATATGTAGACTACCATATGAAGTTTTACAACCAGTCACTTCAATGAACTTGTTCCCTTAACTAGCATCCATGTTTATCTCCGGACATCCCAATGTCACCAGCCAGTGAGTATCAGCTGATTAGAGAATAACTCATGCTAGTCTCAACAGAATTGATAGTATCCGTATCTATCAATTCATCGACTAGGGACAACTTCAATACTTCACAATTGCACATGTAGAGATAATCACTAGTTGTGAATTCATCATAAATTCTCTCATGCTGTGAATTGTATTGCGGACATTCAGTAAATGAGTTTAAGATCTCAATCAAATACACAGACATGTATACTCAAATAGTGAATATTCATTTATTAAAATAAATGATTGCAATCATAAGGCGATTGCCTTAGGACACTTCTCTCATATTACTAACAGTAAATTATCCTGAGAGGAGTAGGTGAGGACGCGTTCCCCGTCAAGGGAATAGTAGGCGTCGGTTCGACCTAGGGCTCCATTTGGGAGGCCCAAAGTCAGAACCAAGACAGCTAAGGCTGTATAAAATTAATATAATATTGCTCTATGTTGTTTTGGACTAACCCTGGATGCAGGACCGAAGGAACGAGTGTCTGCAGCTCAGAAAGCCTCAAAGGAGTGAAGCGGAAGCTGAGTAGGGTGCCCAGAGTGTCCCGGGCGCCCCCAAGGTGAACACAAAACAAAGTAAAGCAAAATGAGTTTCGGCAGCTTATGGGCAGGGCGCCCCCCTGATCCCGGGTGCCCCCCAGCATTCTGGGCGCCCCCGTCAAAGCCTGATCCTGAGTTTTAAGGGATCAGAGCTGACCGAGAGCGAATCGGATCGGCTGACACGTGGGGGGCGCCCCCGACGTTCCGGGAGCCCCCAGGGGCTATAAATAGGCCCTCGACCCCAAGGCTTCCAACAATCACTTCTTCCAACGCATTCACGCTCTTCTTCTCCCGCGCTCTGCTCCGGAAACCTCCCGACTCGAGATACAAGCGCCGACGACGTCCTCCTGCTCCGAAAAGACAATCCACACTGGACGTTGGTAACGAAGAGCTTTCTTTAAAGTTTACATTACTATACTGTAATTCAATCTTGTAAACTGGTTTTGCGAAAATATAGAATTGCCCGCAGAAAACGGTCAACGACCGTGGGCCTTGGAGTAGGAGCCAACCACGACTCCGAACCAAGTAAAAAACTTGGTGTTTGCGTGTTTGATTTAAATTTCCGTTGCGTAATTTCTCTAACTTATTAATCCGAAAGTTTTACGATATTCACCCCCCCCCCCCTCTATCGTTTATCTCGATCCAATATAATGCACCACAAAATTAATCAGATGAAGGAAGCTCTCTCAACTACCCATACTCCTCCACTACCGCAATGGAGGGTATTTCTTGATAAACTCCGACCGCAAGAAATAAAGGGGAGTTTGTTCTTTCTTGCATTTTCTTTCATTGCATATTTCATTTTTATGTTTTCTAGAAGTAGAATATTCTTTTAAAATGAATTCTTGCAAATAAATTCTTAGGTAAAATAGAATGAATAAATAGACATTGTAAATACCATGTTATTTCTTTTGGCAATTTGGTTCTTGCATGAGTAGGAATAAATGTATTCCTCTAGGTTGTCTTCATATCATTTTAGAGTCTCTTGAAAATAAATTAAATTTGGTTGTTAAAACTTAAGGTTTGAGCTAATGGATGAAATCTTGGATGCTTGAGTACTACTTGGCTATGGATTCTTAATTGATGACTTGAGGTGAATTATTTGTACCTAGTGAGAATTAGTCTTATTTTGTGACACACATATGTAATTAGACTCTAGAACTTGCTTAGGTTCTTTCAAAACCATATTTCTATAATTGGATCACATCTATGGAGGCTAATCAATTTGTTTCTCCTTACCATATCAATTTTTGGCAATAATCATAGTTGGTACATAATCTATTCTATTTTCCTTCCGATATTTTCTACTCTTAACCATACTTCCCCATGGACTTATTTGTTTGGGATGATTCTTGATGTTACTTTGCTCGAGACAGACAAAAGATTAAGTGTGGGGGAGGTGGCTAGTGTTTTGGAATCATTTTGTATCAAGGATGCATTTCATTTCAAAGAAAAAAAAATCTTTGCGGTTGAATCAAAAAGGTGCCAAGTTGAATTGAGTTTGGTATCAAGAACAAGTGGGAAGAAGTAGTTAAGGAGGAAAACAATTGAGGCATCTGTGCCAAAGTGAAAAAAAACAGGGCACTAAAAAAACAGTGAGGAAGCAAAGTTATCAAGCCATTAAGTGGAAGAATGTCTTTCGATATCTGAATAATCTGGAGATCTTGGAAGTGTGAAACTACAATTGAAACAATTGAAGGACTGTTGTTGAAGCTAAATTGGAGAAATCAGATTGGAATGTTTGGAAGGACTAAGGTTGTGTTACCATAAAAGCAGTTTTGTATCAAGATGAAGCTGAAATTGGGTTTTCTAGGCTATGAATCAAGGCATTAAGTATATAAATGTGTCAAAAAGTGTTGAGTACATCCACTGCTGATCAGAACAAAGAAAAATGTGGCTGCTAGAATTTTCAGATCAGAACAGAAAAGGACTTGCAGTGCAGTGGCCGGAACTCAACTTGTAGTGCAGTGGCTGAAATTCTCCACTACTAGTTGATGCTAATTGCTATTAAGAAACCAGAGAATTGCAAGGATGAAGAACTTGATGATTCTAAATTCTGGAGTTGCTTGCGTGGAGTTGAAACTTGAAACAGGAAAAAAAATGCATCTATGAAAAAGAAAAAAAAACTGGAAACTAAGAACAGCAGATGCAATTCCTTTAAAGCTCACGGCAGTGTTGGATTGGAGCTGATTTTGATAAGGACTTAGGAGCTGAACAAATCATGACTGAACAAAATGAAGACTAAAAACAGGAAGTAACAGCCGACCATAAAAGCAGAGAAAGCAGAAAAATAAATAAAAGAAACAAAGTGGCACGCAAATGAAGTTTTGGCACCATGAAACAAGTGAAGTTTTCCTCATCGGAATCAAATCCCTGCTCCATTATAATTCTGATTTTACTAGAGGGTTATAAAAAAACAAGAAGAAAGAAATGAGAAAAGAGAAGGAAGCAAGTGGCACGCAAAAGCAAAATTGGCACATTGAAACCAATGAGGTTCTTTTCACCAAATCAAGGGCATTATCAAATTCTTACTCCACCACACTTTTGACTGCAATAGAGGACCATAAAGAGGGCAAAGTGCATTAGAAATATTCTTGAGCATCCAAATCATTGTGAAATCCTTACTCAAGTGTTCAAGTGCTCAAGCTCTAAGTATTCTCTCTTCCTCCTAAACCCTAGCTCTTATATTGTAAAGAGGAAGAGGCTTTGTGACAGGTTGTTCTCCACTGAGAAGGAGAAAGCATTAGCCGGAGATTGCTGGGGAGTGATCCACTGAATCAAGGGTTCATCCACCTTAAGGGCACACACCATGGAGTAGGAGCATGCAATCTCCAAATCACGTAATTGGTAAAGCGTTAGCATTGTTCTAATTGATAATTTAAGTTTCCATTTGTGCTAACAATTGTAAGAAGAAAGTGAATTGGAAGAAAAGTTATTCAACCCCCCTCTCTAGCTGGTCCATTGATCCCAACATTCCCAACACCAACAATCTCTCTCTTTTGATTTATGGTAACCCAATTCAAAATTAGGAAAACAAACTATTAAAACATTAAGTAAACAATTTTCAAAAACTTTTACAAAAGCTCCCCTTTAATTTTACCTCTCCGCGTGAAGTTAATATCCTTGAAATATTTTAAAATACATATTTTTTTTGAAAAAGTTAACCTATTCTTTTCCCCTTTGACATACGTCAAAAATCAACAAAGAGTAAAAACATTACCAAGTAGTTGAGGAAATATTTTCGTGCAATTAGAAGTATGTGGAGCTATTTTTAAATAACACTTAGAAATTTTCAAAAACATAGAAAAAAAATATTTTTCAAGTACAAAACATTTTGAAGTTTAAATGCTAAATTTTTCAACTGGACTTTCAAAAATATGTGAAGTTATGAATTTTTCGAAAAACAATTGTCATACAAACTTAGTGTTCCAACTTTAACAGCCAACTCAAAACAAAAACCAAATTAACAACACCTAACTGCTCTTGGAGCCAAAACTAACCCTAAATTCAACCATCTGCTTCCCAAGCTTGAAAACAAAAATTCACAGTAGACTTCAAAGGAAGAAAAACCCACCATCAGATTCCCAAACCTCAAACCAAAACCTAAAACAAGTATCTCCATGGAGAATCAAACTCACGGCCAACTCGAAAACCACAGAGAAAACTGATGAAGAAAACAAATGATCTTATCAAAACAATACCTATACAAGAGCAAACTCATGGCAGGAGAAGATAGTTCACGGAATCTCCAAAAACCCAGTCATGAATAGAAACCCAAGTCTCCAAAACAGGGTCAAACCTCAATCATCCAAAATAAACAAACACCCTCCTAATCCAACAACTCACGGCATGTCACCCAAAATCACAATATAGAACAAATTCAAAATTCATCACTATCAAGACCAACATCTCCCTCAAAGCAAACCCTAATTAAAAACCCCTTACTTGCTTGGTGGTAGATGCACGCAACAAGGATGAGGAAGGTCGACACCCTCGGCACTGCTCATGTGGGAGAAGCGAACCACGTGGGATTGAGAGGAAGGGAAGTAGCAACGATTAAGGCTTGCGATCGGGAGGCTTGCGGCGGCTGCGTTCAGTGTGGCACAGGAAGGAACCACTCGCACACGGCGGTTAGGGTTCCACGCGAGGAAGAAGGGAAGCCGGCAACTTTAAAATTATGAGAAGACCCCTCGGTGTCCGAAAAGGGCTGAAGGAGGAAGAAGAAGAAGGTCTCGGCGCTCGCTCCCTGGGAATCGCTGCGGCGGTGTCGGTGTCGGGCAGAGAAGGGGAGTCGGGGAAAAAATGGGTGTTTCGGCAGAATTTTAGGGCTTTTATTTGTTTTGGCTTTTTGCAATAAAGCCCTCCAAGTTCACCTATTTACAAACATCTCCCTAATGAACGGATTTTTTCCATTTAGCCCCCTTAAGATTCAGTATTTAACACCTCGGTTCGCTGAAATATCATCGTCAGCAGAGACTACGTAGAGGCACCCTCAACCACCTGAGACACCTCCAGTCCAAATTGAGACACATTGGGTACTGTTCATCCGAGGTATCTTTTGCAATTCGGCTTTTTACCAAAGGACGTACCCAAGAATTGGTATTTACCAAAAGACGTACCATGGTTTCATTGTTATCAAACAGCGCACTTATTTTAGTGAACTTCCTCTTATACCCCTCCTGCCAAGTACTACATGTCTTTCTCTTTCTCTTTCTCTTTCTCTTTCTCAGTAACGAAATCTGAGATATCTGAATATGCTTTTTCAGACTTTTTATTTTAAAATAATATATTATGGAATCGGATAAAGAACGTAAGCTAAAAATCAAAAAAATATTTCAATTAAAAAAATATCTCATCCAATGTGATTTCAAAAATATACAGAGATCATTTTTATATAAATTAGATGAGCAAAAATATACAAAGATCATTTTTATATTTGATTAATATAAATTAATATATTTAATAATATTTAATAAATATATTAATATATAAAAAAGCTTGAAATTAGAAAGGCCTGAAATCTTTTGATTTCAGGCCCACGCTGGGCCTGAAATCAAAAGATTTCAGGGTCAGCGTGGGTCTGAAGTAAAAGATTTCAGGCCCAGCGTGGGCCTGAAATCAAATGATTTCAGGCCCTGCGTCGGACTAAAATCATGTGTTATGATAGGTTTTTTTACATAGGCCTGAAACGTAAAGAAACATCTCTTTATATTTTTGAAATTACAATAAAAATCACTAAGAAAGATTACCTTATGTGAGACATTCTAATTAATATAAAATGAGCATTATATTAAAAACGAACTTAAAGATATATATATCGATTTTTTGAAGATAGAAAAAGCAACTTCAATGCATTACTTTTCTCTTTAAGTTCATTTTTCTGAACTGAGAACTAATCTGAGTCTGATAAAATGATTTTTTACAGCAGGGCCTGAAATCAACTGATTTCAGGCCCTACATGATTCTATAAAATTAATAAATATAAAAAAAATAATTAAGAGAGATAATAATATATATTCATCAGCAAAATTAAAGATATAAGGATGATTTACTAAAACAAGCTATAATTCTACATTATTGCTGCATCGTTATGTGCCAACTGATACGGTATGAGAACATCAGTGGGTTTTGGTGAAAACCCACTGATAGACCTAAAAAACTCCTATTGTAACATAATTTATAATCATTAGATGTTTGGATACCAAAAATACCATCTCCTAGCTCAACTCTAACTATTGATATTGGGTTTTGAGAAATCCAAATATCCTAGGTCCATCAGTGGGTTTTGGTGAAAACCCATTGATAGACCTAAAAACTCCTATTGCAGCATAATTTATTATCATTAGAAGTTTGGACACCAAAAATACCATCTCCTAGAACTATTGATATTTTTATTTAATTTAATAAATCATGATTAAATATTATAAAAAATATTTTTAAAATAAAAAAATTTAAGAAGGAGGGCCTGAACACATCTGTGTTCAGGCCCAAGGAGGTGGTATTTTTTAAAATATTTTTATTTTAAAAATATTTTTTATAATATTTAATTATCATTTATTAAATTAATTAAAAATATCATTAGTTCTAGGAGATGGTATTTTTGGTGTCCAAATTTCTAATGATTATAAATTATGTTGCAATAGAAGTTTTTAGGTCTATTAGTGAGTTTTCACCAAAATCCACTGATGGACCTAGGATATTTAGATTTCTCAAAACCCAATATCAATAGTTAGAGTTGAGCTAGGAGATGGTATTTTTGGTGTCCAAACTTCTGATGATTATAAATTATGTTGCAATAGGAGTTTTCTATGATGAGTCAGTGGGTTTCGGTGAAAACTCACTGATGGACCTAGGATACTTGGATTTCTCCATATTTAATATCTCTATTTAGAATTTACATAGGAGATGTTATTTCTGATGTACAAACTTAGTACCAATAGTTTTCAGTTATGTTCTCTAACCGTATCAGTTGGCACACAAAGATGTATAAATATGACTGCATCTTGGCCACAGTTAAAAGAAACATCTCTTTTAACATGATTTCAAAAATATAAAGAGATAATTTTTTATATTTGATTAATCTAAATTAAAATAATAATGAGATGTTTTTTATATTTTATAATTTAATTGAATGAAACAGCGTAATTTTTATGTCTTTCTCAGCGATTTTTATTGTGATTTCTGAAATATAAAGAGATGTTTCCTTACGTTTTAGACTTACGTAAAAAAACCTATCATAACACATGATTTCAAGCCGACGCAAGACCTATCAAAACACATAATTTCATATTCAAACGCAGGGTAAAATCGCGCTAGGAGGACCTGAATACAGATGTATTCAGGCCCAAGGAGGGACTGAATACATTTGTATTTGTATTCAGGCCCTCCGTGGGCCTGAATACAAATGTATTCAGGCCCTCCATGGGCCTGAATACAAATGTATTCAGGCCCTTCTTGGGCCTGAATACATCTGTATTCAGGTTCTCCTAGCGCGATTTTACCCTACGTTTGAATATGAAATTACGGGTTTTGATAGGTTCTGCGTTGGCCTGAAATCATGTTATGATAGGTTTTTTTACGTATGTCTGAAATATAAAGAAATATCTCATTATATTTTAGAAATCACAATAAAAATCGCTGAGAAAGACATAAAAATTTCACTGTTTCATTCAATTAAATTATAAAATATAAAAAACATCTCTTTATTATATTAATTTAGATTAATCAAATATAAAAAATTATCTCTTTATATTTTTGAAATCATGTTAAAAGAGATGTTTCTTTTAACTGTGACCAAGATGTAGTCATATTTATACAACTTTGTGTGCCAACTGATATGGTTAGAGAACATAACTGAAAACTATTGGTACTAAGTTTGTACATCAGAAATAACATCTCCTAAGTAAATTCTAAATAGAGATATTAAATATGGAGAAATCCAAGTATCTTAGGTCCATCAGTGAGTTTTCACCGAAACCCACTGATTTATCATAGAAAACTCCTATTGCAACATAATTTATAATCATTAGAAGTTTAGACACCAAAAATATCATCTCCTAGCTTAACTCTAACTATTGATATTGGATTTTGAGAAATCCAAATATCCTAGGTCCATGAGTGGGTTTTGGTGAAAACTCACTGATAGACCTAAAAATCTCCTATTGCAACATAATTTATAATCATTAGAAGTTTGGACACCAAAAATACCATCTCCTAGCTCAACTCTAACTATTGATATTGGATTTTGAGAAATCCAAATATCCTAGGTCCATCAGTGAGTTTTGGTGAAAACTCACTGATAGACCTAAAATTCTCCTATTGCAACATAATTTATAATCATTAGAAGTTTGGACACCAAAAATACCATCTCCTAGCTCAACTCTAACTACTGATATTGGATTTTGAGAAATCCAAATATCCTAGGTTCATCAGTGGGTTTTGGTGAAAACTCACTGATAGACCTAAAAATCTCCTATTACAACATAATTTATAATCATTAGAAGTTTGGACACCAAAAATACCATCTCCTAGCTTAACTCTAACTATTGATATTGGATTTTGAGAAATCCAAATATCCTAGGTCCATCAATGAGTTTTGGTGAAAACCCACTGATTGATCTAAAAATCTCCTATTGCAACATAATTTATAATCATTAGAAGTTTGGACACCAAAAATACCATCTCCTAGCTCAACTCTAACTATTGATATTGGATTTTGAGAAATCCAAATATCCTAAGTCCATCAGTGGGTTTTGGTGAAAATCCACTGATTGACCTAAAAATCTCCTATTGCAACATAATTTATAATCATTAGAAGTTTGGACACCAAAAATACCATCTCCTAGCTCAACTCTAACTAAAACTATTGATATTTTTATTTAATTTATTTACATTTATCCAAGATGTGTTCAGGCCCTCCATTGGCCTGGAGGGCCTGAACACATCTGTGTTCAGGCCCTCTTAGCGTGACTTCAGACCCTGCGTTTTAATTTGAAATTACGTGTTTTGATAAGTTTTTTTATATTTTAATATATTTTTAAAATTGAAAAAAAAATTGAGTCCACGTCGGACCTGAATCAAAAGATTTTAGGCCCACGCTGGGCCTGAAATCAAAACATTTTAGGCCTAGCGTGGGCCTGAAATCTATTGATTTCAGGCCTAGTGTGGGCCTGAAATCTTTTGATTTCAGACTCACGCTGCCTGAAATCAAAACATTTCAGGGTTTTTTTATATATTAATATATTTATTTAATATTATTTAATATATTTATTTATATTAATCAAATATAAAAAATCATTTATTTATATTTTTAAATCATGTTGTATGAGATATTATTTAACTGAAATATTTTTTCAGTTTTTCCTTATGTTTTTTAGCATCGATTCTATATATATTATTTTAAAATAAAAAGTCTGAAAAAGTATATACAGACATCTCGGAATTTATTACTGAGAGAGAAAGAGAATGACAGTAATTAGCAGGAGGGGTATAAGAGGAAGTTCACTAAAATCAGTGCGCCCTTTGGTGAAAATGAAACCATGGTACGCTTTTTGATAAATATCAATTCTTGGATACGCCCTTTGGTAAAAAGTCATTTGCAATTTAAACCCTACAAATCATATTAGTTCAAAATAATAAATACCCTGCAAAATAAGGTTAGAATAACTACAATTTGGACTAAATAAACATGGGTATTAAATTGACCCTATCTTCTCAAGACCAGGATCTAGTCAAATGCCTCAACTTAGATATCTGAAATGGTTCTAAGCTAGAGAGCGCCTAAAGTCCCAATAGGGACTCGTCCTCACCGGAATTCGCTCCTCGAGTAACTTACCACACTTACCTTTGTGTAGTTCTATTTGACTTCTTAATGTTGGTGCAATCTTGGTTAGGTCAGGGTTGACCTAGTTTGACTGAGCTCGGGTGAGCTTAGGTCTGTGGGAGATTGTTGGTGCAATCTTGGTTAGGTCAGGATTGACCTGGTTTGACAAAGCTCAGGTGAGCTTGAGTCTGGTAAGCTCGGGTGAGCTCGAGGTCGTATATTTCGATGTTTGATAATGATGTTTGAGTGGTCATGATGTGTGAGTCAAGTGGGTCAAGGTTGACTGGAGACTTGACTGGGAAACACCTAGTGGGACTAGGTGAAGTCCAGGTGGATCGGGGAGATCGCACGCTGGCATGGGAAAAGACCTAGTGGGACTAGGCACACCTAGTGGGACTAGGCACACCTAGTGGGACTAGGTGAAGTCCAGGTGGATCGGGGAGATCGCATGCTGGCATGGAAAAAGAAGACCTAGTGGGACTAGGCACACCTAGTGGGACTAGGTGAAGTCCAGATGGATTGGGGAGATCGCATGCTGGCAAGGTGGAAGTCTACCGAGAGACTAGACCTAACTCGAGGGTTAGGCAAATCTGGTTGGGAACCAGGTTAAGTCCGAGCTGGGAGCTAGGCAGTAGAAATCCAAGTTGGTCAACGGGGTTGACCGGACACTTGGTAGGGGATCCTAGACTTGTGGGAACAAGTTAGGGTGGACTCAATCGATTGGGCAATCGATTGGGTCAATCGATCAGGTGATCGATTAGAGCGGTTTTCGCGAGAGGACAGAAGGGTCCTGAATCGATTGGGTAATCGATTCAGGGTATCGGTAATCGATTGACTAATCGATTAGGGCGGTTTGCACGAGAGAACAGAGAGGCTCTGAATCGATTGGGTAATCGATTCAGGGCAATGGTAATCGATTGGCTAATCGATTACGGTTCGAAAACTAGCCGTTGAACGGCTAAGTGTGACGTGGTAATCGATTGGGTAATCGATTACCAAACCCTAGGCGACGGGTATAAGGTCTTTCGCGCAGGTTTTGGCCGCAGCTCTTCTTCCTTCTTCCACGCCATTTCAAGAGAAGCTTTGGGGCTTAGTGTTGCTGCACTTCCAAAGTTCTAGAGGCGATCACAAGCTTGAAGATAGCAAGGAAAGCAAAGTGTGAGCTTGTTCATTGTAAATCTTGTAAGATTTCATTTGTATTTGCTTTGTTTCTTGTTGTATCTTTGTGAAAGCTTGTAAGAGGTTTCTCCACCTCAAGAAGGAGACTTTCATAGTGTATGAGAGTGTGAGGAGAGTGGATCCTTGGATTAGTCACCCGACCGGGGTGGATACCAAGTAAATCCTTGTGTTAGTGATTGCTTGAAGTCTTCCGCCGCGACAAATCATCGACAAGCTCATCGAAGCTAATCACCCCCCCTCTAGCTCGTCTACCGGTCCCAACACTTAACCCACCAAGACTTCCTGCCAGGACTCCACCATCCTAAACTTCCTGCCAAGTCTCCACCAATTTGGACTTTCAACCATTTGTTAGGTCCCGCGGATCCAACTAAACTTCCTGTCAGGACTCCACCACCCTAGACTTCAGCCTGGAGTCTGATTCTAAGTCTTTCAAACTTGCATATCGATAAAAAGGTTAAATAACCACAAATCAAATTTTAATATGTTTATCATTCATCAAAACCTGAAAACAATTTATCATTAGAGAAATTGGGAGAACAGAATGAAGAGACGAGGATGGCCACTTTTCGTGGCCGAGAAGGTGAAATTTTTCGTGTCATTTTTGACATCTAAGCAGCTCAATCGAGTTGTGGTCTAAGCCATGTTACGAATATATTGATTATTGGGTGAAGAGTTGTTTTTTTTTAATAAAAGAAGAATTTTATTTCAAGAAATGAAGATCCATTTTAGAAGGGGGACCAAACCTTACCTTCTAATATGGAATTACAGAAATTTGAGAATCTGAACATAATTGGCTATAGGGATTTTATAGACAAAGCAGCCATTAGAGTTAATTATAACCCCAAACCAGCTTAGAGAAATCATCCACAACCTCAGAGTAATTACCGAGATCAACCACAGCTTCAGGAAACCCCATGAGTTCAAATACAGAATTGTTCACTAATTCAAATACAGAAATTTGAATTGGGAAATTTTGATTCTCTTAAGATATCCAAATATGAGAATTTGTCGTATTCATAACCACCAATAAAGTCCATTAGCAGATTTCAGAAGTTCTACTATCACTTTTTAGATACGACCTTGAAAACAATCAAAGCTTCAAAAAGCTATAGTTTTCAAAGAGTAATACAGATAGCGTTGTTCTTTTGGTATTAGGAATTCTTTGATCAGATTTTACATAACACTAGCAGTGATCATGCTGCCATTAGAGCATACTCCCTCAATTTTGCACATCATCAGAGATATCTATTTTTGCATTTATCGACAGAAAAGGCCAGTAAAACAAACACCAATCCTATCAGTTATCAAAACTTCAGAGTTTCAAGCCAAGAGAGCAGACAATCATACAGAAATTGCTACATTTTACCAAGGTTGTAACATCTTCAAGAATAACTATATCAGAAATAGTTTCAGAGAAAAACCCAGCCATAGTTGTAGAGTTGACAACATCTTCAAAGTTTCAGAGAGCTGCTATAGTATCAGAGAATAAAACCAGTTTTGATAACAGGAATATTTTGGTCCGGGTATGACAATATTGAACATTCATAATATCACTAGCAGCAAGCAGGCTGCCATTGGATCATTCACCCTCAATTTTGCACATTTTGGCTAAGAAACAATATTGAATACAGTATATCAAGATAGAATAAAGTCCTTCAGCCAATATATAATAAGAGAATAACATCGCTGGAAATGCAATTATTAACAAAGAAAACCAGTAAAACAGCACTGATCCTTTCAATTGCCAAAGCTCCTATCAGTTACCAAAGCTTCAGAACAATAAAGGCCTAGAGCTAAATCAGATGGAGCCCATAATATCAAGTAGATCAAGTTCAGAAATACACAGCGGCATAAAACCATAGCACAACCATCATAGGAAATCAGTACAGAGTATCCACCATAGATAAAAATTCCAGACTAAATCTATAATGTTTTTCGATCCACTCTGATGTAAGGAATACCCAACCTGTCAAGCTTACATATACCATACAATTCTTTTCCCATGTCTTTCTTCAATAGCACTCTTTCCCCTTGTACATTAAATGCCTGATTAGCCAAAAAATCAGCTGCGGCATTTGCTTCCCTGTAAACATGAGAGCAAATTACATGATGTATCTTCACAAGCGATCTAATTTTTGAAATTATCTTCCTATACTCCCAGCATATAGATGAAGACTCTAAAATCTTCAGAGATACCAAGGAATCCGATTCTAACCAAACCGGGAGAAAATTATAAGCTACACAAAGTTCAAGACTTGCTTGAATAGCAAAAAGCTCTGCCTTCACATTAGATGAGGAACCCAAGGTGCCATATTTTGCCATAAGGAAGTCTCCTGTATGGTTTCGAATTATAACCCTATAAGAAGATAAACCAGGATTCCCTCGCGAACAACCATCAGTGTTTAACTTGTAACCTCCTTCATTAGTCCTCTTCCATTGCACCTTAAATATTGTGGTTTTGGTTATATTTTTAACTGATAAACCCCAACTTCTAGCCACTGATGTATATCCCTTCCAGTGTTTTCCTTTAATGTTTCCTGCATTTTCCCCAAGCAAGCAGTATTGTATTATGTTGCTCTTAATTTTGTACACTTTTTGTTTTAAGCCTTTGTGTTTAGTGATAGATTCCATTTTATTGATCATTTGAGTTGCTTAAATCCATGTTTGATCTATGTTTTTAGTGTCAAAATTGTGAAATTGCCCTAGGTTTTAGAACTTACCTTTATTTTGGACTTAATTGCAAATATGCAAATTCTTGGATTATATTGGCCATTAAATTCTTGATCTATTTTTGTAGGCATCAAGGTTCAAGGATCTAGGGCATATTGGGTCAAACTCGAGTCGGAATTGACCCGGATCAGATTATCAAGATTATGATTAAATCTGGGCCGTTCGATTCGAAAGCGGCTAGATCGGAGTCATCCGGGATGATCTAAAGCAATCCAAGCTAGGGCTAGGGTTGATCAAGCACCCTGATCAAGATCTGAAGGTTTCATCACAATCAGAGCTCAATCAACCGTTGGATCAAGCTTGGGGGGCTCTAGATCGTCCATTCAAAGACTAAGTTGATCTGGACCATCCGTTGCATATCTGGAGGATCCGAGCTACCACGAGGTAGATCCTGACCTCAGATCACCATCATCAAAGTTTGGCTCAAATCAGATGAAGATCAGCCGTTGGATTGAAGCAAACAAATCTGAGCCGTCCACTGGTTATTATTTAAGGAAATTTTCTCCGCAGCCTAAGCCTCGTCGCGTCTACGCCGTCGTCTCAGTTCTTCGTGTTCTTCCAATGTTCTTCAAGTTTTCTTCAATCTAAGGCGCGACCACCTCGATTCCTATTGAAATTCATCATCTGGATCCTTGGGAGGCAATCTCGATCCGAAATTCAACTCAAACTTCATCCGAACAGAGCTTGTTGAGGGTTTCGCAGTCTCTGTGGTCCGGGAGCTTGGATCTCAGCTACACGCAATTTCAGATCACCTGAGCTTCTTGTAGGGGTTCTCAAGTGAGTTCAGGTCGTCTCCAAATCTTCATCGCAGCTCGGCAAGTTGAGATTAAAGGGCCCGGATTGGAATTTCCCAGTTGAAGCAGTTTGAGCAGATTTTATGGATTGAAGTCGTTTTCCACCGATTTGCTGAGCCTAGGGGTTCGAAGCCAGCTCTTGATTGACAACCAAGAAGATTTTGAGCTCAAGATGGATCGAGGAGTAGTTTAGATCATTAATTTTAATGCTTTGTAGCTGTAATTTTACATTGCCGCATTGTTCTGTTCTGAAACTTCTGTTTAGCTATTGCAATTTACGGTTTCAAGTTTGTTAGCCATAACTTAGCTTCAATTCCGTAAGTAGAATATATAGAAACTTGTTTAGTGATTAACTTAGTTAAATTTCGGTTTATTCAGCTAAATTTCTTGCGTGCCAACCACATTTCTGGCGTGCCAACTTGTTTGCTGCAATTTAGTTCAGTTCTGAGTTTATTTCAGATTGTTGCTTTCTGAGTTAATTCCTAGCTGTTTAGTTGTTAATCTTTGATCTAGCATTAGATAGATAGTATCTCTAGTTAAGATAGCACTCAATTTAAGCTAGTTTGCCATTCTATTCCTTGCGTGCCAAACTTCTTCTTGCGTGTCCTGTTACTTCTGCAAAATCCCAAATCAGGTTTCGTAATTTTCAGCTGCTGTTTGGAGCAATTTTTGTCAGATAAACATTAGATATTTCAGCTTAGTTGCTTAGCCTTTCGATAGGACTATCAGTTTAAGTTTGTTGCGTGTTTTGCATCAAAGCCATGCGCTGAATTTTGGAACTTCAATTCTGAATTTCTGTTTGCTTAATTTCTGAACTTTTGCATTAGTTAGATCTGATTTAGTTCTGAATTCCTCACCTCAAGCTTGCTTAATCTTTCCTAATGTCTTTGTTACCCAATCGAATCATTCAGATTTAAAAAGAAAAGAAGAGTTGAGTTGAAAGATTACTCACTCTTGGTTTGGAAGTAGTTTTTGGCACAAGGATTTCTCCCTTGCGTGCCACCTGCCTTAGCCCTTCCTGCATTCGAATTTAGCTAGTTTTTGGTGGCAGGTGATTGTGTTTGAATCAATAAGTTTACAAGTCATTCATTGATGAATTTTATTGGCAATGGTTGGTTTCCAAAAACTCTTTAGCTAGTTTAGTGAGTTGTTTGTTTTAGTTCTACATTTTGCATGCTAGTAGTTGTATCAAACTTTCTTGTTTCCGAAAACCACCATCATTGCTTTACTTCATCGCATAGCTTTTCTTTTGAGTTGTTGAAATCCGAAATCAATTTTCCCACAAAAATTTTGTAAGTGCTTAATTAGGGCTCCATTAGTTGAGTTTTCCCTTTAGTACCAATTTTCTTGTTTAGTCATTAAATCAAGGTTTTTATTTTTCCATTGCAATTTCACTTTTATTTACACCCAAAAACCAAATTATTCACTTGAAACCCGAAACTCAAAAACGACACAAATACAAGTTCGAATCAAGCACGACAACTATCCCTGAGGAAAATACGACCTGTGGCCCCTATATTACATTTTCATATTCTGATTGTAAAAAGGGTTTCCAGCACTTTATAAATTTCTAAATTTGAGACCCACTTTCATGACAGTCATTTTGGGTCCGTCATTTAGCCTCATTCCTAGCTAACCATAAAAACCATAGAATAAGAAATGACATAACTTCTCTAATATGACCTCCCTGCCTCCATTTCGTTCCTAATCTCCAATCTTCTAAAGTTGTTGATCTGTGAACGTCAAAGACTCTTGCAAAGTAGGTCCAAACATGTTTAGCAATGGAGCCATCAAAAAATAAATGTTTCCAGGATTCCATATAATCACAACAATGGCATTTAGATGCAAGAGCAATACCTCTTTTTTGTAGTATTTCGTCAACAGGAAGTTTCCTTTTTAGAAAACGCCAGGCAAAAATCGAGATGCTAGGCCTTAACAAATCATTCCAAATAGCATAATTAATATAAGAAACTGATTGTGCTTGTCTAACCTTGTCCCAAGCTGACTTCAACAGAAATTCACCATTTAAAGCAGGTTTCCAGATTATTCGATCTGGAACAGTTTGTTGCAAATGGTAGTCTGCAATTTCGTCTTTCAATTCCTCCGGAAGGGCTGCTATAATTTATTCTCTCTCCAGTTTAAATCCTCAAGAATATCTGCAATTTGCAAGTCTTTATTTTCAATAGACATGTATTGACTAAAATAGGCCTCCATCAAGCCAAGTATCATACCAGAAATTCACTTTACCATTTCCCAATAACCATCCGATATTCTGTTCTGCTAAGTATCTAACTTTGATCAATCTCGCCAAATAATTGATGACATGCTTTTTAGGCTCACCACACCGGATGAACTGATCTACAATATTGCTTGGATAGAAATTCAGCCCAAAGTGTATTTTGTTCTCTAAAACGGAACCAAAGTTTAATAGCCATTGCCAAACTGAAATCTGTAAGTTTCCTAATTCCCAAACCACCTTCCAATTTTTGTTTACTGATATCTTCCCAAGACACCCAATGTATTTTCCTGTTATTATCTGTCGAGCCCCAGAGGAACTTTGCAAAAATCATTTCTAATTATGAAGGACAGATAATGGAGGGAGGAGAATTGCAGTAAAAAAGAGGCATTGAGATGAGCACACTCTGAATTAAACAAAGACGTCACCATATGACAAATTTGATAAGTTCCAACCCAAAGTCTTTTCCTTATCTTCTCCACATAGGTTGAAAATAAGCAGATTTTCTGTGCCTAGTGAATAAAGGAATGCCTAAATATTTTAGAGGCCATACACCCTCCAGAAAACCAGTAGCCATTAGAATTGATTTTTTACGAGAATCTGAAATTCTCCTTGACAGATAGATCAAACTCTTTCTAGCATTAACAGCTTGTCTTGATTTTTCTCATAGTCGTTCCAGAAAGGCTTTGACTTTTTTAACACAGTTGATTGAACCATTCAGGAATATCATGACGTCGTCCAGCATATGCAGATGAGAATTTTTAAAGAACATCCTGAACAAAACCCAAAGATGGATTATTAATAAGAGATTCTCTAATCCCTGGATAGAAATTCTGAGGCAATAATAAATAAAAAATGGAGAAATGGATCCCCCTGTCTTAATCCTCTTTTGATTGAAAAAATCCTGCCAGTTGCCCGTTTATACGGATAGAAAACCAACCGTAGTGATACATCTTCGAATGCAAGCAATAAATTTTTCTGAAAATCCAAAGGCTGTCAAAATGCTGAAAAGTAATTCCATTGGACCCTGTCAAAGGCTTTTGGTCATATCAAGTTCATAATCATATTTCCCCCTCTAACATGATAATTAGCTTATGTGTTCATTTCCTGCGCTAATAATATATTGTTAGAGATTAATCTACCTTCAACAAAACCACTCTGAAAAGGGGAAATGATCTTGTTCAGCAATTTTTTCAGCCTATTTGCCAATATTTTTGAGATAATTTTATAGAAAACATTACATAAACTTATAGGCCGAAAATCTTGCCATGTTTGAGCATTCTCAATTTTTGGAATTAGCACAATAGTTGTAGCAGCCATGCCTTTAGGAATCATCCCCCCTGAGAAGAAATCTACCACAGCTTGATAAACATCTTTATGAATTAAATCCCAACAAGAAGTATAGAAAGCCACTGAAAAGCCATCCGGTCCAGCCACGCTATTTTGGTCCATTTCCCACACTGCCTGTTTTATTTCTTCTAGAGAAGGCAGACCTGTGAGTATTTCATTTTCCTCCATAGAAATCAACTCTGGTATGCAACTAAGATCCAAAGCCGAGACTTTAAAGGAATCACCTGTCAACAGTTTTTCATAATATCTAACTGCTGAATCTCTTATGAAATCTGATTTTTCCAAGCACTCACCCTCATCCCATATCCTGAATATTCTATTAGTTTGTCTTCTTTTCTGCACCATGTTGTGGAAAAATTTCGTGTTTCTATCCCCCTCAGACATCCAATTTATTGCTGCTTTTTGTCTCCAGAAATCCTCTTCCATCTGAAGAGTTTTAAAAAGAAGTGCTTGAACTTTGTTCTTAGTTATTCTGTTCTCTTCCGAGNCATGAACCTTGAAGCTAGCAGCTGTGGTTTTTGCACTGAAGCTCTGGAGACACTACCTGTATAGAGTGCAGTGCAGAATCTTCACAGACCATCAGAGTTTGAAGTACTTCTTCACTCAGAAGGATCTGAATATGAGGCAGCGCAGGTGGCTAGAGTTGGTCAAAGATTATGACTGTGAAATCCTCTACCACCCAGGTAAAGCTAATAAAGTGGCAGATGCACTGAGTAGAAAATCCTGTGCAGCACTGATGTCCCTATCATCACTGTCTCTACCACTTCAGAAAGAAATAAAGGATTTTGGAGTCGAGGTAATAATTGGGCAACTTTCTGCATTGACTCTAGAGTCAACCCTGCTTGTGGATATACAAAGAAAGCAAAGTCAAGACCCAGGGATCCAGAAGATCAAGCAGGAGATCCAAGAGGCAGAAAATTCAGAGTTTCGAGTATCAGATAGTGGCATCCTCTACCTTGGAGACCGCCTTTGCATCCCCAATGATGAGGAACTAAGAAAGAATATTTTAGAAGAAGCCCACAGTACCCCGTACTCTATGCATCCTGGTTCTACCAAGATGTACCAAGATTTAAAGCAAAGGTTCTGGTGGTCTGGACTCAAGCGAGACGTGGCCAGATATATCAGTACCTGCTTGACCTGCCAGAGAGTCAAAGCAGAGCACCAGAGACCAGGTGGAGTTCTGCAGCCTATTCAGATTCCAGAATGGAAATGGGAAGATATTTCCATGGATTTCATAGTGGGACTACCTAGAACAATGAATGGATATGATGCAATCTGGGTAATAGTAGACAGATTGACTAAGTCTGCCCACTTCCTAGCCATCAGGATCTCCTATTCCATGGAACAACTAGCTCAGTTATACCTCAAGGAGATCGTCAGACTACATGGAGTCCCTAAGACTATCATTTCAGATAGGGACAGTAGGTTCACTTCGCACTTCTGGGAGTGCGTACAGATAGCTCTAGGCACCAAACTGAAGTTTAGCACAGCTTTCCATCCTCAGACAGATGGTCAGACAGAGAGAGTTAATCAAGTACTAGAAGATATGCTCAGAGCTTGTGCTTTAGATTTCAAGGGCAGTTGGTGCAGATATTTGTGCTTAGCGGAATTTGCTTACAACAATAGTTATCAGGCCACTATCGGCATGGCACCCTATGAGGCTTTATATGGACGGAGGTGTAGATCTCCTATCTGCTGGTACGAGGGTGGTGAGAGGCAAGAGTTAGGCTTACAGACAGATCTTATAGATGATACCACCGTAGCCATACAGCAGATCCGCCAGAGAATAGAAACAGCTCAAAGCCGCCAGAAGAGCTATGCTGATACACGGCGCAGACCATTAGAATTTGAAGTTGGGGATACAGTGTTCCTCAAAGTGGCTCCCATGAAGGGAGTAATGCGTTTTGGGAAGAAGGGCAAGCTAAGTCCCAGATATGTAGGACCATACCCCATCACTAGAAGAGTTGGCAAAGTAGCTTATGAGTTGGAGCTACCTCAGGAGATGTCAGCTATCCACAACGTATTTCATGTTTCTATGCTAAAGAAGCATATCCCAGATGCCACCCAGGTGATAGAGCCACAGACGGTACAAGTTCGCGAAGATCTCAGTTATGATAGTCGGCCTATTCAGATAATAGACCGAGCAGTTAAGAAATTGCGAAACAAGGAGGTACCATTAGTGAAAGTCATATGGCAAAATCACAGAGTAGAAGAGGCAACATGGGAACCAGAGGACAGCATGAGGCAGAAATACCCAGAGTTGTTTTAAGTTCGAGGACGAACTTTTTATAAGGTATGGGGGATTGTAACGCCCAAAAATTCTCGAAACTAATTTTAGAAATATCTTAGAATTTATTCCAAATTTATGGATATTTTTATAGAATTTTTCCGTAAACGAAAGTGGCAAAAAGGGTTATAAACAGAAAATCGCGTAAGTGGGAATCAATCCCTTCACCTACGCTGTGAGAGGAGAATGGGCAGACCAGCTGGGCTGGTTCGTTTTTGTTGAAATAAATTAAGCGAAACAATAGATAAGGTATAATTAGGTAAATTCGCCCCCCATAAGTATAAAAGAGGGAGTTACGAGTTTTAGGTTAATTTTCTCCCAACCTAGCGGCGCCGACGGCCTCCCTCACGCACGCGACCTCTCCTCTTCCTCTCTTGCGTTTTCTTCATCTTCTCCTCTTCTTTTGCCGCCCAAGACAAAGGGGAACAAAGGGAAGGTCTCAAGAGGCCCTATTCTCTACGAGAATTCTCGTAGACGCGAGGAGAACACCAAGGAGCAAGAAGAACGTCGAAATTCGACGTTTCCTCGGGAATTTCAGATTTTATTCGTAAGGAAAACCTAGCGCAGGAGGTAAGTACTGCTCACCTGCAGTAAGAGGCGGTTTTCCGCAAGAATTTTCCCTTCAAAGTTTTAAAAGAGATATTTACTTTTAGTTTAAGATTTCGCATGTGATCTTAGTTCATTATATGCTTATATATATTTGATAGAGTACCCTATGTGAGTGTAGGGTCTAAGAAATCTATAAGAAAAGAAAAGAAAGATAAAGAAAAAGAAAAGAGAAGGCCAAGGCCTTACGAAATCCCCAAAAGTCAAGACTTAGGGATTTGGGCACACAAGGTGTTCGATAAAATGCCAAGGCATTTAAAGATAAGAAAGAAAAGAGAGAAAAGCTATTTTATTTTCTAAGGCCAGTACCCGGCGTCCAAGGGCGTCGTTAAAGAAATCCAGGTGTCCAATTCCAAGGTCTTGGCCCTGGTAGACCAAGGTCTGCTCTATTAGGATTGGTGGCTCGCTACCCCAACCTTTTAGGGAACGCGCATAAGATGGTACTTACGTCTTAAGTGGATCCAAGTGAGTTATTATTTTCAAGTATATGCTTTAGCAAAGTTTTTCTAAAGTTTAAGGAAATTTTCTAAAAGTTAAAGAAAGATTTAAAGTTAAAGAATTGCTAAGTTTCAAGTTAAGTCAAGGAAAGTAAGTTGAGAACTTTAAAGCTTGTGTATACATGTTTTGAGTTATACATGTTTTAGTGTTTCTTTTAAGCATAAAAGTATCTCATGTGATTTCACATTGTTTAAAAAGCATGCTTGCACATTTCGAGATTTTGTGAGCTAGATAGTACTTGCTAAGCTTTATGCTTATTAGTTGCATTTCCTCTTACTGCAGATAAAGGTAAAGGCAAGCAATTCTGAAGGAAGGCGACGAGGCGGTGCTGAGTGACGTGTGTGTGGTGGCTGACCTTGGAGAGGTCCTTGGGACGAGACAGTTTAGCTTATTTGAAATGCAATGTTTAAGGTTTCCAAATTCCAAGTTATTGTGTTATGGAGTTTATTAAACATTTATGCTTCGGATAGTTTTACATGCTCAATTTTGTAGAATGAAGATCCCATGTCATTTCAATTAGTATGCATACTTTTGTGAATGCACTAGATGAGCAAGGGCATGAGTAGTTTAGCATGTGGATACATTGAATTTTAGACTTATTCTTGAGCTTATTATTCCCTTCTATTTAGTATATACATCCTTATGATTGCATTGGATAAGTATGAGCGTGAGTAGTTTTGAATATCGATACTTTAATGGAGCTATTTGATGCATGTGCCAAGATGTTGTTAGGCTCCTTTTGAATTAAGTTTTATTGCTTTAAATATGCTTAGAAAAGTTGCATTCATATTCCATAATGCTTTAGTAATGTTATAGAACCTTGTGTGATGAGTTTAATGGTTCGAATTGCTAGTAATGTGTCATTGTATCATGCATGACTATTAAAGTTAGAATCTCATTCTTAGATAGATTAAATACAAAAAAAAAAGTTCCGCATTTTTAGTCGTGCATTAGAGTCAGATAGTAGACAAGTAACGGTCCGTCTAAGGTAGAGAAGGCGGGTCGCTACAGCTAGAGGCATTTGAAAATTCAAGGATCTACAAGGAAAAGACCAAAAACTTCCATGACAAGCATATTTTGAAAAAAGACTTCCAAATTGGTGACAAGATATTATTGTACAAATCAAAGCTCAAATTGATAAAAGTAAGTTAAGCTCAAGGTGGGATGGTCCATTTTTTGTAACTAATATTTTTCCCTATGGAGTTGTTGAAATTAAAGATGAATCTAATGGTTTTGTTTGGAAAGTCAATGGCCACCGGCTCAAAAAGTATTTTGAAGAATTAAAGGAGCTAGAGGTGGATGATTTGGAATTCAAGGATGCTATCTACCCAAATTAAAGGGGAGTTTACTTTTCTTGCACCTACATTTCATTGTATATAACATTTTCATGATTTAGAAGTAAATGTTCATTTTTGAAGCAAGTTTTTGATAATAAATTTTTAGACAAAATAGTATGAATAAATAGACATTGTAAATACCGCGTTATCTCTTTTGGTAAATTTTCTTAATGAGTAGGAATAAATGTATCCCTCTAGGATGTTTTCATGTCATTTTAGAGTCTCTTGAAAATAAATTAAATTTGTTTGTTAAAACTTAAGGTTTGAGCTAATGGATGAAATCTTGGATGCTTGAGTACTACTTGGCTATGGATTCCTAATTGATGACTTGAAATGAATTATTTGTGCCTAGTGAGAATTAGCCTTATTTTTGTGACACACATATGTGATTGTACTCTAGAACTTGCTTAGGTTCTTTCAAAACCATATTTCTATAATTGGATCACATCTATGGAGGCTAATCAATTTGTTTTCCTTTCCATATCAAATTTTGGCAAATATCAAGTTTATTCTATTTTTCCTTTCCATACGTCCTACTCTTAACCATACTTTTCCATGGATTTGTTTGTTTAGGATATTTTTGATGTTAGTTTGCCTGAGACGGACAAAAGATCAAGTGTGGGGGAGGTGGATAGTGTTTTTGAATCAATTTTTTTTTATCAAGGATGCACTTTATTTTGGAAAAAAAAATTTTGACCAATTAAGTGGAGCTTGGTATCGAGAATGAATGGGAATTCAGTTGTGAATTGGATGTGAAGTGGTTCTCTCATTGCAACCATCATTTTATTCGGCTGAAGAAAAAAAAAACACAAAACAAAGTCAAGTGGCACGCAAATGAAAAAAAAACCTGTGCCAAAGTGAAAGAAAAAGATGATATGAAGGAGTTTCAGCCACTCTTCTAAGAGCAGAATTGCAGCTATACATTTCTGAAACCAGTGCAGGGTTTGCTGGAATTTGAAGTAAACAGGGAGTATCAAGTAAAGAATCAAGTGCATTAATAGAAAAAAAAATCAGTGGACTGCTAGGACTAAAGCTTGTGTACCATACAAGCAGTTATGCACAAGATTTGAATCAACTTGAAGCTGAAATTGGGTTTACAAGGCTGTGCATCACGGAATGAAGTACAAAAATGTATAAAAAGGTGTTGAGTATCTCCACTGCTGATCAAAGCAAGCGGAAAAAAAAACTTGCAGTGAAGCTGATTCCGAAACAGTTTGGGATCAAACAGAAAAATTCAGAGAAGTGGATGCTATTTGATTTGAGGAAATGCAAGCTCTACAAGTAATGCCGTGTAGCTGGAAGCTGAAACAAAAAAAAAGAAGGTGATAGAGTGTGCCAACTTGAAAAGGATAGGCAAGAGTAAGTTGCAAGAGTTAGTTGGTGGAGGTTGTATGTGGAGCATCTAATTCTTTAATTGTTATTTGATGCCTCAAGTTCTCTAATACAAACTCTGATCCGAAATGATCCATTAGAAGATTTGAGAGCAGGAAAAAAAATGAAAACAGAAAAAAAATAAAAGCAAAAACAAAAGAAACAAAGTGGCAAGAATGAAGTTGTGGCACCATGAAGCAAGTGAAGTTTCTCTCATCCAAATCAATTTCTTGCTCTACTATAAGTCTGACCTTGCTAGAGGATTTTAAAAAAAATCAGAAAAGGAAGAGAAGGAAGCAAGGTTGGAACGCAAGAGTGAAATTGGCACAAAGAAACTAATGAGGTCTTTTCATCAAAATTTTTGAAGGGCAATGCCAAAGCCTTACTTCATCACACTTTTGATTTCACTATGAGGATTGACAAGAGGGCAATGTGCATCGAAAATATCTTTGAGCATCCAAATCTTCCACTCCATCAAATTTGCTATTTTCTTGGCTTTTACTTCATTTTTACCATTTCACATGTCTTTCACTTGTTTGGATGAACTTTTGTAGATGTGAATTCCAATCATGAATAATGGTGGAGAGTAGATAACAAGCAAGCCTATGGTAGTGCAAAGAGCATGTGTGTATGAGTGAGCTCCACTTTCATCATGAACTTAGAACTCAAAAAGAGAGCCACCAATATTCCCCTTGAAAGGCTTAATGAGTTAAGTTCATTTCAAGGAATCATGAAAGATGAAATTGCTAAGTTGTTGATTTAAGGACGAGATATTAATCCATAAAGCTTAGATTTTTGAGAATTGACAACCTTAGGTAATTTCTTTTCACTAGCTTCTAACTATGTTTGGAAAGAACCTAAGGGATACATATTTAGTAGTTTTCGCGAGACGCTCAAGTTTAAGTGTGGGAGAGTTGATAAGTGTTATTTTATTGATCATTTCAGAGTCCTAAATCCATGTTTGACCCATATTTTACTTGCTTAATATTGAATTTAGCCTAAGTTTCATGAATCTATTCTATTTTGGGCTTTATTATAAATTTTGATACATTTGAATTATTTTGCTACTAAATTGTTGATCTACTTTTGTAGGCTTGGAAGGATCATGGACTTAGGTCATGCTGGGTAAAACTTGAGTCAGAAGTGGACCCGGATCGAGTGATCAAACACCGACTAATATGGGTCGTCCGATTCAAAAATGGTTAGATCTAGGCCATCTGAGAACTTTGAGGCAATCCGAGCTGGGGTTAAGGTTAATCGAGCACTTGGATCAAGATCTGAAGATTTCATCCAAATCAGAGATCATCTATCCGTTGGATCAAGATTAGAGGGGTCTAGACCATCCATTCAAAGATCAGGTTGATCTGAGCCATCCGTTGCAAATCTGGAAGATCCGAGCTACTGAGAGGCAGATCCTGACCCTTGATCAAGATATGGAGAGTTTGATTCAAATCTGAAGAGATCTAGCCGTTGGATGGAGTTAAGTGAATCTCGGTCGTTCATTGCTAAAACTATATTAACTGCTTCCTCTGATCAGATCGGTGTCGCGTCTTCGCCAGTTTTCAGCTCAGTTCTTCATTCTTCTTCAGCTGTTCTTCGTTTCTTCTGTAATTTTCTTCATCAGAGGGCGTGAGCACTTCAATTTCGACTTTAGATCGAGGTCTGGATCATTGGGAAGGGTTTTCTTTGGAGATTCTAGCTCAAATTTGCGCCGAAACAGAGCTGATTGAGGGTTTCATCAGTTCTGTGATCCGATTTTGATTTTGTGCCATTTTCATCCATTGGAGCTATTTGGAGGGTTCTCTAGAGTGCTCCGATCATCACCAAATCATCATCGCACTTCCACTTCACGAAATCGAGGAGATCGGTTGAGTTTTCTCCACCGAGTGCAGATTGTGAGCAGAATCGACACAGAGACAGATTTTTCCATTGATCTGTGGAGATGAGGGGTTCTTCGCTTACTTTTGTGTGACGACAAGGGGATCTCGAGCTAGGGAAGGAATCAGAGCTTAATTTCTTTATGAATTTCAATTTTCTGTCAGTAGTTTCAATTCCAGCTGCCATTTCAATTCTGTCTTCGTATCAACTGCTATAGTTACTTTTTCCTGAATAGTTTCGCACTTAATTAGGTTTAAATTCTGGAAGTTAATTAGCTAGTGAGTTTGTTCATTGAACAATTGTTTTCAATTACAGTTTATTTCATGATTCAATGCTTGTGTGCCAAGTTAGTTGTTGCGTATCAGTCCTCTGTGTTCTTTTTCCTTGCGTACCAGCTTAGCTCTGAATTTTGCTGTTAATTTTATTCAATTTGTGTTAGTTTTAATTCCTGAAATTAGATATATCTGTTAGTGTGTTAATGCATTTGATCTAGATTTGTTTTGTATGAATTTTCAGTTCTGCATTTCATCATGTGGTAGCGTATCAGTAATTTCTGTTTGCCAATTTCACTGCTGCTAATCTGATTACAGTTTCTAAATTGTGGAATAGTGAGCATTAGTTTTCTTAGTTTCTTCTGAGTAATGGATGTGAATTTGCAACCTGATTGGTGAGTTTTAGCACTTGGATTTCCCATAAACTTCTGCAGTTGAATCTACATTTCTGCATTCGAAAAGAATAGCTGCACTTCTACCTTTGTTTACTGCATTTTCTGAATTCATTTCTTCCTTCAACTGTCTCTGAATTTCTCGGCCACAGTTTCTGAAGTTCTCAGTGGATCAATTCTTAAGCTAGCTTTGTGAACTCGATTTCATGTGTTTGTTTGTTTCTTCACTAGGTTATTGTTTTCATTTCTGAATTTCTGCTTTTAATTCTGAATGTCTTCACTCAATTTGTTACTGCATCCCTGCATTCATATTATCAAGTTTTTAGAATTCATCTCTGCATTCAAGTATTTCTGCACATTAGCTGGGTTTTGAACTTTCGGTTCTGCATTCATTTGTTTCTGAGATTTGCATTCGGTTTGTTTGTTTCACATTTACTTGTTTCCCATTAGTTGTAGTTCTGCTTTTTGTATCATATAACAACTCAAGTCTGCAGTTTGTCATTTCTGAATGTTGTATCAGCTTGCTTTTTGCGTATCAACTTGCCTTATTTGATTGTGTATCAGTTTCTTTTCTCGATTGCAGCTTGATTTGCATTCAGTTTAATTCAAGACTTAATTACTGAAGTTAAGCATAGTTTTTAGTGAGCTATTGCACCTGAAGTTTGTTTACTTTGCATCTTAATTCTGCATCTAGATTCAACACTAAATTGCTGCCTCCAATTCTGAGTTCTTCCTTCATTTCATGCACAGCACTTTACTAAGAGTTTTGTTTTCCAAGTGAATTGATTATTTTCAATCTAAATTGATCAGTTTATATTTCATTGATAGTCTCGGGTTTGTTTTCATTGCTGCATTTGTATCAAGTGAAGCTTCGGCTTGAGTAGTAATTCCTGAGGTGCAATATAATTTGTAGTGTCCTTTCTGCATTTGATAGCAGATTTGTTTTCAAAATTCGGTTAAGTGTCTTGGTTCATTAAGTTTCACATTGGGTGAGTTCATGAGTTGCATTTACTTCGTTTAGCTCATTTAGTTAAGTTTCTTTCCTTTTCGTAGTGCTTTCAATTCTGAACTGCAAACCAAACCCAGATTTTATTTGAAACCCAAAAAAATATCAGCGACACATAAACTCAAGCTCGAATCAAACAACCTTAACTAGCCCTAGGAAAAATACGACCTGTGGCCCCTTTACTACATTTCTATTCTTGCTAGCAGAAAGGGTTTCCAGCTTTACACATATCTAAATTTGAGACCCACATTCGTGACAGCTTCTTTTGGGTCCATCAGAACCACAAGCCCATAAATAAAATTATTCTTGAGGAATTAAGAGGGGACATTCTGACCTTAGTACCAACTATACAAGATAATATACCACAAGTCACTACACCGTGTGTCACAGAAGATACACAGGTAGTACCTCGTTGTAGTGGGAGAGTTGTTGGACAACCTGAAAAGATTCATGTTCTTGGGAGAGTCTTCGGACTTGGTCTTTGGTGAACATGAATTGGATCCTTAGACCTATGACAAGGAACATCCGCTTTGATGAGATAATCTAGTGATATGGACTTATTCATAGGTCGGATGAGATCTGTGTATATAAGGGATGTGAGGGAAACGTAGTGGTATTCTTGTACTATACATAGGGAATATTTTGTTTATTGGTGACAATGACAAAATATTATTAGACGTAAGGGTATGGTTGTCCAAACAGTTTGATATGAAGGACTTGGAAAAAGCGGGACACATCCTTGGGATCAAAGTTCTAAGGGATCGCTAGAAAAGGATGTTGTGCTTATCCCAAGCTTCATACTAAGACACTGTTCTAGCTCGTTTTAACATAGAAAACTCCTAGAAAGGTTTTGTACCTTTCAGGCATGGAGTACCTCTATCTAAGGAGATGTGTCCTAAAACATCAAAGGAGATAGAGGAGATGAAGGTGATTCCTCATGTATTGGCAGAAGGAAGTCTCATGTATGCTATAAACGAGACCGGATATCTGCTTTTCCATGGGCATGGTCAGCAGATATCAGAGTAACCCAGGTCAGGAAAATTAGACTACAGTAAAGCATATATTAGTGCCTGAGAAGGACTAAGGATTATATGCTGGTTTACCGGGTAGACCAATTACTCCCTGTGGGTTATACAGATTCAAATTTTCAATCAGATAGGGACAAGACTAAGTATTCCTTAGGATTTTGTGTTTACTTTAGGAGGTGAAACCATAGTTTGGAGGAGTGTTGCACAACGGTTGCGTGGCGGACTGTAACGACGCAGAAAATTTTCTTAATATTTTCTTTAAAATATTAATCATGTCTAGATAATTTTCTGAGGGACCTAAAGATATTAGTACGAATCTTAGCCTAGAAATCCATGATTTTCTCATTTAAATTGAGAAACTAAGTACTAATGGGCCATATATAGGCTTTCTAGTACCATGATTATTGGTAGATTTTAGGCAAAATTTAATATAAATATAAATGGATTTTAATTAGGAATATTTGTAGGATTATGGGTGAGTTTTTAGCATGATTTTCCTATTTAATTGAGAAGTTAAGTACTAATGGGTCTTATATGGGCTCCAAAAATGGGTTTTAATTAGGTAGAATTTAATTTAAATATAAAAGAATTGTAATTAGGAATTTTAGCATGATTATGGGTGAATTTTAGGGAATTTTCGAAAATAAGAAAAAATGAAATAAAAAGAAAATAAAAAGAAAATAAAAATAAAGTGCATGCACCAAGGATTGAACCTTGGACCTAGTCTACAACCATGCATGCTCTAACCAATTCACCTAGCAAGGGAGTGCTAGTAGGGAATGAAGTGGATTTTAGTTAAGGCTTAAGGAAAATGAAGAGTCATCCACCATGACTCTTCACTTGCCTCCTTAAAGTGGTATAAAGAGAGGGCATGGGGGGTTACTTCTCTTCTTCCACCAAGTCCACCCTTCTCCCTCTTCCTTCTTCATTCTAGCCGAAACTTCAAGGGGGAGTTTCCCTTTGGAAAGCTTCACAAGAAGGTCCCTCTTCCAAGATCCAAGGCTTTTTACAAGGGTGCAAGGGCTAGGAGTGGTCAAGAGACAACAAGGTCTTCAACCTCCTCCCCATCTAAGGTCTATAACCAAGATAGTCTAAGGTAAGACCCCCCTCACCTGTGGTGTAATGGTTTTTCTTGATATGGATATGATCTAAGTTTCTTGTTTGAGATCTAAGATGAAAAATCCATGAAGAAGGACTTAGGGTTTCGGCCACCTTCATGGTTCTATGGCTAGGACTAGTTTTAACTCTCTAATGATGATTCTTAAGTCTCCTTATGATGTAAGTGATGTTAGTGGTGATTCATGTGAATTTTTACATGTGCAATGGCTCCTCTAAGTTTCGGCCAAGACCTTTAACTCATGGATGGAACTTGATCTAACCATCCAACATGTTTAATTTGTTTCCCTATGACATGATGGATAGTAATTGGGTTTTATAAAGATTTTTCTATAAATTTCGTGGGCCTTTAGGTTTCGGCCAAGGGATAATCTAGGGCTAAAGGAATAGGGTTAGCCTTAATTATGGGATCAAATGTTTTTCTATGGCATTTTATGTTTGTATGGGATGTTATTGGTGGTCTACATGAATTTTTCCATGGACCTAGGGCTCCTTAGGGTTTCGGCCAAGGCCATATCCTAGGGCTAGGATTGGGTTAAGATCACAAGGATGCATGTTTATAGGGTACTAAGATGTATGTATATGGTTAAGTATGTTGGAAGAATTTTATGTCAACCAAAACCCTAGCTTATGGGTCATGACTTGTATGATAGGCCATTTGCTAT
This sequence comes from Boesenbergia rotunda, assembly GCA_024364735.1. Lineage (NCBI taxonomy): Eukaryota > Viridiplantae > Streptophyta > Magnoliopsida > Zingiberales > Zingiberaceae > Boesenbergia > Boesenbergia rotunda. The sequence goes on along the minus strand of JAGFNQ010005197.1, from coordinate 123,349 downwards.
GATGATTCATAAATGCTCAGACCATGTGCCATGAACCTAAGGAAATGTATCAGGTATGAAAGGACCTAGGCATGTTTTCCTATGTATCATGACCATGTATGTTTTATGAATTAAGATGTTAATTATGTAGGTATGCCATGAGATAGGAATGATATGTATGTATGTCATGATCTATGAATGATATGTATGATTTATGAATGATATGTATGCATGCAATGTTATGGATGAAAATGATGAATGAAGTTAAAGTTCATGCCTTCGAGGCATAATGATGATATGGAATGAAAATGATGAATGAAGATAAGATTCATGCCTTCAAGGCATAATGATGATGTTAAGCATTAAGAATGAATGATTATGCTATGAATGTTTGATGAATGAAGAAGCATGTGAAAGTATTTTATTTTATGAATGGGTTTGTACTGGACCTAAGTAAGGTCCACAGTTCTAGACTACCGATGAAGCTGTCCACGGTTCTGGACTACCGATGAAGCTGTCCATGGTTTTGGACTACCGATGAAGCTGTCCACGGTTCGCGGACTATCGATGATGTTGTCCTTACCCTAGTAGGTCGAGATTAGCTACCTCGTATTTACTTAGGGATGCGCGCATATGATGTATGAATGTGGTACAAGCCAGGGCCCCTATGATGTTATGATTATGTTTAAGTATCTAAAAGTATGATTTTAAACTAAGCATCCTTATGATATATGCATTGCCCATGCATCCATCCATGTTATGCATTATGTTTATGATAAGTATGCTTATGCAAAGTAAGTTTATGCAAGGTACGTTAATGCAAACTATGTTTATGCAAATGATTTTATTTATGTTTATGTATGTTCATGCTAAATTATAATGCCATGATTTTATTTATGTTCATGCTAAATTATGATGCCATGATTTTATTTATGTTCATGCCAAATTATGATGCCATGATTTAATTATGTTCATGCTAAATTATGATGCCATGATTTTATTTATGTTCATGCTAACTTATGATGCCATGATTTTATTTATGTTCATGCCAGATTATGATGCCATGATGATATCTATGTTCATGCCAGATTATGATGCCATGATTTTTATTCATGTTCATGCCAAATTATGATGCCATGATTTTATTTATGTTCATGTTAGACTATGATGCCATGATGATATCTATGTTCATGCTAAATTCTGATGCCATGATTTTATTGATGTTTATGCTAAAACGATGATGCCATGACTGTGTAGATGTTCATGATAGGAAGTATGTTATGATATGTAGGATTGAAGCATTATGTTCATGTTTATACGACGTATGGATTTTTGTGGATTTTTGTGAGTAGGCAAGAACATGGGTGTGTAGTAGTGACATGGCCAAGAAACCCTCTCATTTCACTTATTGCATGTTTTGTGATCTGACAATGCTTATTTTGGTTTATGTGCGACTTATGATAGTTATGCCTAAGAAACAACCTACTATACGTGAAGTTATGGATAAACTACTTGCTACCTGAAATGCTTATGAATAAGTCATGGAAAGTTGATATCATGATGCTATGCATGCTGGTAATATGTTACCTGAAATGCTTATGAATAAGTTATGGAAAGTTGATATCATGATGCTAGGTATGCTGGTAGTATGTTAAGTACAATGTCACCATGTCCATGAATGATAACCCAGACATGTGTATATGATTTAAATACTAGTTATTCCGCTGTATTAAGATGTTTTATATGCACATGTATGTTTAGCGTAACGCCGCTTTATGAAAAGAAAAAAAAAGCGGGCGTTACAGGTTGGTATCAGAGTGGTTGCCATCTCACTACACACACATCAAGCCTCCTTCCTGCCGCTTCCAAGTAAGTACTTTTGTGTATATCTTATGTTCTAGAATATGCAAGTATGGATGATAATTTATCTCCTTTTTGAATCAAATACTTTAGAGCAGATATGCGGGTAGGGATAGGGAAAAAAATGTATTATTGTAATTATTAAGGTAAAGGGAAATCGAGTTTATCTTGCATGCCTTTCTCTGTATATATTTGTGAATTGGGAAAAAAAACTAGTTCTGTACTGGTTTTGTCAGTTCCGTACTGACTGTGTTGTTTTTTTCAATTCCAGATGTTGCATGAGATCGGCACCATGAGTCGTTACCACGGGAGGAGTCGTGAGCTGCTGGAGTTAATAGAGGAGGTGGAGTATAGTCTGGTCCTTGGGATTCAGGGCAATATGGGGAAGTTGGACCGGCTATTCTGGAAACTCGAGCAGGAAGGGTTTCCAATCATGGATGACCATAGGATTGGAGCTCTGCTTCGTTCATTGCCCAACCGTGCGAGAGAGGTTGCTTATCAGATCTGGGGCCAGCATGGATGTCGTATCTCATATACGGAATTGTGTAGGCAACTTCTTCATCATGTCTTTCCGGAGGATCTGGGGGACTCGGAGGAAGATCCTGAGATGTATGAGGAGGACCCCGAGATGTACGAGGAGGACCCCGAGATGTATGAGGAGGATCCCGAGATGTACGAGGAGGACCCCGAGATGTATGAGGAGGATCCTGAGATGTATGAGGAGGACCCCGAGATGCTCGAGATGTTTGAGGAAGACCCGATGAGCGAGGAAGATCTCGAGGTGCTTGAGGAAGATCCCGAGATGCTTGAGATGTTTGAGGAAGACCCCGGGGTGTTCGAGGAAGACCCCGAAGTGGCTGAGGAGGTTCCCGAGATAGAGGAGGAGGATCCGATGGAGACGGTAAAAGATCCTGAGGCAGGCCAAGGGGAGATGAACGAGGGAGTGATAGTTACTGCCATGATGTTCTTTATTATGGGCATGATGGCAGCTCATCTACTTCATTGAGTTCGGTTAGTTTTTGTGAACCAATAAGGTCTAAGTTAGTCATAATACAATTTGTCATGAGTGTGATTCAACCTTATGTTCATAAACCTGGTATGAATGGAGCACCATCATAATGTTGGTAGTTGAGGTGAACCTGGTATTAATAGTGAGTTACTAATCATATAACATAATGGTATTAAATTACATAAAACAAATGATAATAATATGAGAGTGCGTACTATAAATAAGATTCGCCTATTCTATAATGACCATACAACTGATATAATCCGTAACTCAGGTGGAGAACTAATATTTCGGAAACCTACTGTTGTTAGATTTACCCATAATAAAAAAATAAATATATAATAGGAATGTAATTATGACATATGCATATACTTATACCATGGAGTTATTGATGACACTAGTCAATCATATGCTGAGAAGGTAATCAGAGCTTTGACATATATAGCGATGCCTCCAAACTGGGACTCGGAGCGGTACTTATGCAGAATGGAAAGGTTATTGCCTACGCCTCTAGACAACTCAAGGAACATGAACAGAATTACCCCACTCATGATCTGGAACTGGCCGCAGTGGTCTTCGCTCTTAAGATATGGAGGCATTATCTGTATGGGGTGCAGTGTAGGATTTACACAGATCACCAGGGTCTGCGATATTTCTTCACTCAGAAAGATCTCAATATGAGACAACGCTGATGGCTTGAGTTGGTGAAGGACTACAACTGTGAGATCTTCTACCATCCAGGGAAGGCAAACAAGGTGGCTGATGCACTCAGCCGGAAGGCAAGTGCCACCTTGATGTCCATATCTATATTACCCCGACCACTCGAAAGGGAAATTATGAACTTTGGGGTCGAGGTCATCTCCGGACAGCTTTCTACCATGACAATATCACCGACGCTGTTCAAGGATATATTGGAAAAACAAACTGGGGATCTGAGTCTTCAGAGAATCAGGCAGGAGATCCTAGAAGGAACGGGCGATGGTTTTATCACCGACGGGGGAGTACTCTACCTCGGGGATCGCCTATGTATCCCTAATGATCCGAAGCTACGGAGAGAAATATTGGCAGAAGCTCACGAAACCCCTTATTCGATGCATCCAAGATCCACCAAAATGTATCAAGACCTGAAGGAGAAATTCTGGTGGTCCGGTATGAAGAGAGATGTGGCTCAGTATGTTAGTATTTGTCTGACTTGTCAACGAGTGAAAGCAGAACATCAGCGACCCGGAGGAGTTCTGCAGCCACTTCCAATTCCGGAGTGGAAATGGGAAGATATCTCTATGGATTTCATTTCAGGACTTCCCAAGACTACAAACGGATATGATGCAATATGGGTAATTGTGGATAGATTGACGAAGTCGGCTCACTTCCTAGCCATCAGGATAACATATTCTATTGAGCAACTGGCTCAATTATATGTTAAGGAGATAATCAGGCTTCATGGGGTTCCCAAGACCATCATCTCAGATAGGGATGGTCGCTTTACTTCACATTTTTGGGAGTGTGTTCAGAAGTCTCTCGGCACTAAACTACGATTCAGTACCGCCTTTCACCCTCAGGCTGACGGGCAAATTGAACGAGTGAATCAAGTACTAGAGGACATGTTGCGAGCTTGTGCCTTGGATTTCAAAGGGAGCTGGTGCCGATACCTATGTTTAGCGGAATTCGCTTACAATAATAGCTACCAAGCTACTATCGAAATGACACCTTATGAAGCTTTGTACGGGAGGAGATGTAGGTCTCGGATCTGTTGGTACGAAGGTGGTGAAAAGAAGGAGATGGGGCTCACAACGGAGGTCTTCGACAGCATCACCTGAGCTATACAGAACATTCAACAACGGATAGAAGCTGCTTAGAGCCAGCAGAAGAGTTATGCAGATATCCAGCGTAGACCACTAGAATTCAATGTCGGAGATTTGGTGTTCCTCAAAGTGGCTCCTATGAAAGGGGTGACAAGATTTGGGAAGAGAGGAAAACTGAGTCCGCGATATGTGGGACCGTATCTGATCCTGAAGTGAGTTGGCAAGGTAGCATATGAGCTAGAGCTGCCTCAGGAGATGTCAGCTATTCATAACGTGTTCCATGTGTCAATGATTAAGAAGTGTATTCCAGATATAGATCAAGTGATTGAACCGCAGACAGTACAAGTTCAAGAGGACCTAAGTTATGAAAACAGACCGATCTAGATCTTGGATCGGGAAGTCAAGAAGCTGAGGAGTAAGGAAGTACCCTTAGTCAAGGTTTTATGGCAAAGTCAACGGTTTGAGGAAGCTACCTGGGAACGCGAGGACGAGATGAGGCGCAAGTACCCAGAGTTATTCTAAGTTCGAGGACGAACTTTCATGAGGTATGGGGGATTGTAACGATCCGGAAAATTTTCTTAATATTTTCTTTAAAATATTGATCATGTCTAGATAATTTTCCGAGGGACCTAGAGATATTAGTACGAACCTTAGCCTAGAAATCCATGATTTTCTCATTTAAATTGAGAAACTAAGTACTAATGGGACTTATATGGGCTTTCTAGTACCATGATTATCGGTAAATTTTAGGCAAAATTTAATATAAATATAAATGGATTTTAATTAGGAATATTAGTAGGATTATGGGTGAGTTTTTAGCATGATTTTCCTATTTAATTGAGAAGTTAAGTACTAATGGGTCTTATATGGGCTCCAAAAATGGGTTTTAATTAGGTAGAATTTAATATAAATATAAAAGAATTGTAATTAGGAATTTTAGCATGATTATGGGTGAATTTTAGGGAATTTTTAAAAATAAGGAAAAATGAAATAAAAAGAAAATAAAAATAAAGTGCATGCACCAAGGATTGAAACATAGACCTAGTCTACAACCATGCATGCTCTAACCAATTCACCTAGCAAGGGAGTGCTAGTAGGGAATGAAGTGGATTTTGGTTAAGGCTTAAGGAAAATGAAGAGTCATCCACCATGACTCTTCACTTGCCTCCTTAAAGTGGTATAAAGAGAGGGCATGGGGGGTTACTTCTCTTCTTCCACCAAGTCCACCCTTCTCCCTCTTCCTTCTTCATTCTAGCCGAAACTTCAAGGGGGAGTTTCCCTTTGGAAAGCTTCACAAGAAGGTCCCTCTTCCAAGATCCAAGGCTTTTTACAAGGGTGCAAGGGCTAGGAGTGGTCAAGAGACAACAAGGTCTTCAACCTCCTCCCCATCTAAGGTCTATAACCAAAATAGTCTAAGGTAAGACCCCCCTCACCTGTGGTGTAATGGTTTTTCTTGATATGGATATGATCTAAGTTTCTTGTTTGAGATCTAAGATGAAAAATCCATGAAGAAGGACTTAGGGTTTCGGCCACCTTCATGGTTCTATGGCTAGGACTAGTTTTAACTCTCTAATGATGATTCTTATGTCTCCTTATGATGTAAGTGATGTTAGTGGTGATTCATGTGAATTTTTACATGTGCAATGGCTCCTCTAAGTTTCGGCCAAGACATTTAACTCATGGATGGAACTTGATCTAACCATTCAACATGTTTAATTTGTTTCCCTATGACATGATGGATAGTAATTGGGTTTTATATAGATTTTTCTATGAATTCCATGGGCCTTTAGGTTTCGGCCAAGGGCTAATCTAGGGCTAAAGGAATAGGGTTAGCCTTAATTATGGGATCAAATGTTTTTCTATGGCATTTTATGTTTGTATAGGATGTTATTGGTGGTCTACATGAATTTTTCCATGGACCTAGGGCTCCTTAGGGTTTCGGCCAAGGCCATATCCTAGGGCTAGGATTGGGTTAAGATCACAAGGATGCATGTTTATAGGGTACTAAGATGTATGTATATGGTTAAGTATGTTGGAAGAATTTTATGTTAACCAAAACCCTAGCTTATGGGTCATGACTTGTATGATAGGCCATTTGCTATGATGATTCATAAATGCTTAGACCATGTGCCATGAACCTAAGAAAATGTATCAGGTATGAAAGGACCTAGGCATGTTTTCCTATGTATCATGACCATGTATGTTTTATGAATTAAGATGTTAATTATGTAGGTATGCCATGAGATAGGAATGATATGTATGTATGCCATGATCTATGAATGATATGTATGATTTATGAATGATATGTATGCATGTCATGTTATGGATGAAAATGATGAATGAAGTTAAAGTTCATGCCTTCGAGGCATAATGATGATATGGAATGAAAATGATGAATGAAGATAAGATTTATGCCTTCAAGGCATAATGATGATTTTAAGCATTAAGAATGAATGATTATGCTATGAATGTTTGATGAATGAAGAAGCATGTGAAAGTATTTTATTTTATGAATGGGCTTGTACCGGACCTAAGTAAGGTCCACGGTTCTGGACTACCGATGAAGCTGTCCACGGTTCTGGACTACCGATGAAGCTGTCCACGGTTCGGGGACTACCGATGATGCTGTCCTTACCCTAGTAGGTCGAGATTAGCTACCTCTTATTTACTTAGGGATGCGCGCATATGATGTATGAATGTGGTACAAGCCAGGGCCCCTATGATGTTTCAATTATGTTTAAGTATCTAAAAGTATGATTTTAAACTAAGCATCCTTATGATATATGCTTTGCCCATACATCCATCCATGTTATGCATTATGTTTATGATAAGTATGCTTATGCAAAGTAAGTTTATGCAAGGTACGTTAATGCAAAGTATGTTTATGCAAATGATTTTATTTATGTTTATGTATGTTCATGCTAAATTATAATGCCATGATTTTATTTATGTTCATGCTAAATTATGATGCCATGATTTTATTTATGTTCATGCCAAATTATGATGTCATGATTTAATTATGTTCATGCTAAATTATGATGCCATGATTTTATTTATGTTCATGCTAAATTATGATGCCATGATTTTATTTATGTTCATGCTAAATTATGATGTCATGATTTTATTTATGTTCATGCCAGATTATGATGCCATGATGATATCTATGTTCATGCTAAATTATAATGCCATGATTTTTATTCATGTTCATGCCAAATTATGATGCCGTGATTTTATTTATGTTCATGCTAGACTATGATGCCATGATGATATCTATGTTCATGCTAAATTCTGATGCCATGATTTTATTGATGTTTATGCTAAAACGATGATGCCATGACTTTGTAGATGTTCATGATAGGAAGTATGCTATGATATGTAGGATTGAAGCATTATGTTCATGTTTATACGACGTATGGATTTTTGTGAGTAGGAAAAAGGTCTTACTAAGCCTCTGTGCTTATAGTCTTATTTTCTTATACCGCAAATCAAGCAAGAGATTTCTAAGGGAAGCAGCAGGAGAGGCAAGAACATGGGTGTGTAGTAGTGACATGGCTAAGAAACCCTCTTATTTCACTTATTGCATGTTTTGTGATCTGACAATGCTTATTTTGGTTTATGCTCGACTTATGATAGTTATGCCTAAGAATCAACCTATATACGTGAAGTTATGGATAAACTACTTGCTACCTGAAATGCTTATGAATAAGTCATGGAAAGTTGATATCATGATGCTATGCATGCTGGTAATATGTTACCTGAAATGCTTATGAATAAGTTATGGAAAGTTGATATCATGATGCTAGGTATGCTGGTAGTATGTTAAGTACAATGTCACCATGTCCATGAATGATAACCCAGACATGTGTATATGATTTAAATACTAGTTATTCCGCTGCATTCAGATGTTTTATATGCACATGTATGTTTAGCGTAACGCCGCTTTATGAAAAAAAAACGGGCGTTACACGGACTCTACCATGGAAGCTGAGTATATGGCAGCCTCTAAGGCGGACAAGAAAGCTGTATGATTCAGGAACCTTAAGATGGACTTGGATGTGATTCCTGGTTTTCTCAGAGCAATCACATTTTGTTGTGATAACAGTGGTGTAGTTGAAAACTCGAAGGAACCACGTGCCCATAAGGCGAGTAAACACATAGAGTGCAAGTACCATTCAAAGGAGGAAAAGTTTGCTATCCTCTAGATTACATTAGAGGACAACCTGGGAGATCATTTTCACTGAGGCCTTGATAGCAAGAGCTTTTAGGCATGTGGAGCATAAGGGAGTTAGATGTATGACATTATGAGGACAACAATGTCTTTTAGTATAAGTGGGAGATTGTTAGGATGTATACTAAAAGCCTTGCTTTTTGTATAAATATCTACATTTTGAAAGAGAATCATAAGATCACTAGCATATTTATATTAGTATATGCATAATTGACAAACAAAAGGTCATGTTATCAGTCCCTTATAGAGTATAAGCAGAGGCTCACAACCGAGATGGAGTTGGACAAACCATCGGGATGGTTGTAGTGTAATTTGGTGTGGTTTATCTTGACCATAGAATTACACTAGTACACTTTGTGTGTATTGAGCAAGACCAAAATAGAGGTCATCCAATTTATACTGACTTTATAATTGGATCGAACCTCAGTTTGTTATGGAAGTACATGCTCTGAATCCCGATATAATAACGGGCACATGTACTTAGTAGTTATTTCTTTGATTTACCAATGGGTGAGATTTATTCTGCTAAATCGATAAGCCCAGTAAGTTGGGAAATAATATTATTTACATGGTGTGTCGTTGATTATAGACGGAATCCGTGTCCTGGTGAGTCGGGATGATGATGCCCCCTTGATGAGCTCATAAGGTGACGTGACAGAGTCAAAGCACTACTGAGGTCACAGAGCACAAGAGAGGTCTAGTTCGCAGTAGGCATGACCTCTGGTCCGTAGTCAAAAACTGAGGCAGCAGGACGGGCGGACATTCTTAGTGCCCAGCAAGAGAATAGAGGAGCCCGGAAGTATATCCGCTCGCTCCTGTCCTTAGCCTGGGCCTCGCGCCATACGTTCGCTCCCCGCTCCTATCCTTCGCTGCTAGCCTTCGCGGACAATGCCTTTGCGTCACTTCGTTGGCCCCTTGAAAAAGTTCTCCTTCATTGGTCTCTCTCTTCCAAACTCATCATGTTAAATCTTGCAAGTGGACTTGGTCCAACATGATGATAAGGATGAGTGGTACTAGTGAAGGAGTTAAATGTTGATTAATTAAAATTGTCAGTAATTTAAATTAATCAACGGGCATGTGATATCTTAAACATGGGGAGAAATTATACTCATAATAGGTGGAGCCCATATGTAAATATGGAGGTTGGTGAGGTAGTTCAATGAAGGGCATTTAGTGGAATGGTTCTTCATTAAGGGATCGGGTTTGGATCCATTAACAGGCCAAGACCCAACTCCTCCTCATGGTACCTATTGTAGCCTTATAAATACCCCATAAGAGTCATGAAACCAAGGCTAATTGATCATCAAATTCCAATTGGAAAAACCCTAAGCCCTTCTCCCTCTCTCCCTCTCTCTCTCCCAGGGTTGCGGCAAAGGAAGGGTGGTCTTTTCTTCCTTGGCCGGCGTCAACCAAGCTAGGGGAAGCCACTTCTTCTTCATCTTCCATCAGTTGGCATGCAAAGACCTCACAAGAGGTGAAGGGAAAATCTTCTCATCACCTTGTGGGTGTGCGCAAGGTGGAGGAGGAAGAAGGAGGGTGGCGCGGGCGGGATTGAAGTGGAAGGTGGCCGGTTGGAAGGGATACAAGGAGAGGTTGTTTACAACTCTTCTTCCTTCCTAGTTCACCTTCTCTTCCTCTCCACCAGTGATGGTGATCGGCGCAGGAATCTGCTGAGAGGAGGAGCTTTGGGTCGGCGGTAAACCTTGGAGGTGGACTGCGCCGGCGCAAGCAAAGGAGGAAGAAGTAGGGTTTGTGGCTGTGATTCCGGGAAGAAGAAGTCTTCATCTTCTTTATCTTCCCTTCATCACTTGGTGGCCGGAGCAAGCAAGGAGGAGGTCTCTTTCTCCATTGGTGGCCAACGACATCACCCCTTGTAATTAGGGTTTTGGTGTTTGGAAGAAGAGGAAAGTGTTGAGCCAATCGGACCAAGAATGATCGGGAAGATCATGGTTTTGATGTGTGTATGCCAATAAGTTTAAGGTTAGGGTGTTGGTTGTATTTGATATGTGTGATTAAGTTTGTAGGACTTGGAGAATCACACATGGAGAACATATCCGAGGGATGAGAGCCGAGGGAGGAGAGCTCCAAAGGCAAGCCGGGAAGTGGGCTTCAAGGGCACACATGAAGAGTGGCATGGAGGCAAGCCAAGGAAGGCTTGTGTGCGCATCCGAGGGGCGATAGCCAGAGGAAGAAGACTTCAAGGGGCAAGCCAAGGGAGCACACCTGAAGGCATACGTGAAGGAGAGTGTTTGGAGTGATTGTAAGTGTGTTGAGAGGCTGGGTAGTCGACTGACCAGAGGGCAGTCGATTGCCAAAACTCACAAGAAGGTTTTCAGCCTTCGACCAGTCGACTACCCCAGGAGCAGTCGATTGGTAACCCCGAAAAACTAACCGTTGGCTAGCCGTTGGCTAGCCGTTGGCTAGCATTTAAAGCTAGACCAGTCGACTGCCAAATGGGCAATCGACTGGTGCGGGTTGGACAGCTGCGATGCTGTTCCTTACTCTTTTTAAAAGGGACTTTTGGGCATGAGGAAGGTACGGTTTTTCACTATACCAAAGTGCTGCTAGTGCCCATATTGCTTAGTTCTTCCTCTAGTTCTCTATTGCATCTTGTAAAGAGGAAGAAGACAAGTTTGTAAAGGTTTCTCCACCTTTGAAAGAGGATTTCATAGTGGAGAGTGTGAAACTGTAACGCCCGCCTTTTTCCCACCCCTTATGGGATGACGAAGAAGGCGTCATTACTCTTAACATACATGGACTTAGAGAACATCTTAATGCAGCGGAACACATTTTTTTTCCTACACATGCTTTTAACCATGCTACTAACACATGAAACATCTATACATGTCTAAACTTGTCATTCATAAACTTAGTGTAATTGAACTTAGCATATTATTGACCTGCATGGCATCATGACTTAACCATTCCATAGCTTATTCATAATCGTCATAAGTAGTATGTACCTATCCATAAACGTAGCATCATGCGTCTTAAGTCACCCATTAGTCATAACCATAAAACATAGCATAAAATTTAAGAAAACATTTCCACACCCAAGACATGCATTATGTGTGAATATAAGAATCCTTTGCCAAGTCACTGCTACACACACACGTGCTTCTGCCTCTCCTGCGGCTTCCCTTAATAGCCTCTTGCTTGATCTGCGGTACGAGGAGAATAAAACTATAAGCACATAGGCTTAGTAAAACCCTTTCTTACTCACTAAAACCATATGTCACTTAAATATAAACATATCAAGTATCTGACATAACATAACTTCGAACATAAACATAAGCATAGTCATGACATAAGTCATAAGCATATGAACAACTAACATAGCATGATTCCTAACATCACCATAGATCTACAACCTACTTAGCATGGCATAAATCTTAACATACATGAACATAAGACATACTTATCATAGCATAATTCTTAGCATACATGAACATAAGACATACTTATCATAGCATAATTCTTAGCATACATGAACATAAGACATACTTATCATAGCATAATTCTTAGCATACATGAACATAAGCTTAACATAGCATAAGAATAAAATGTTCTTACCCTGGCGCGATGCACAACATGGATGTATGCATGAGTCAAATGCATCTACTACATAAGGATGCTTAATTTTAAAATCATACTTTTAAATGCTTAACATAAACATAACATCATTGAGGTCCCCGTCTTGTACCACATACATACATCATAAGTGCGCATCTCTAAGTAAATACGAGGTAGCGAGCCCCGACCTACTAGGGTAGGAACAGCATAGTCGGTAGTTCCAAAAACCGGGGCGTCCTTAAGGTGCCCATCCCTGTTGCACAGCTTCGGTAGTGCCAGAACCGTGGACAGCTTCGGTAGTCCAGAACCGGGGCGTTCTTAAGGTGCCCATCCCTTGGACCCTTACTTCGGTCCGGTACAAGCCTCATTCATAAAAATAAATATGCATGCTTCATCATTCATACTTGTCATTCATACTTATCATTCATACTTATTTCATATCATCGTTATGCCTTCATCATTCATACTTATCATTCATACTTAGGGCATAACCATCATCTTCATTCATACTTATCATTCTTTATTATAAAATAGGACATACATGCATAATCATGTTTCTAGTCATAAACATTATCTTGGTTCATAAAGCTTGCCTGATCATAATACATAAATAAACATGTACTTCATACATGATACATTTCATCTAGCATACATAATCCTAGTATTCATCATAAAGCATGGATGGTAAGCTACATATAAACATGACACATACTACTAGGGTTCATGGCATTTACCCTAAAACATGCATATACCTTCATAAACCATAAATCTATTATAAGCATTTATCATCATACATGCATCATTCTATCTATCATAACTTACATCCTACATCAATTACATATATTCATGGTATATGATCTAAATATTCATGAGTAAAGCATCACCTAAAATCTAACATACAAAATCATGTTATACTACACATAAACCAAGATTTTAGTAACATAAAGATCCTTACTTCATGCTTAACTACTTACTAGCACCATGGTAACTTAGGAACATGCATCCTTGAGACCTTAACCCAATCCAAACCCTTTTGGGTCTTGGCCGAAACTTGAAGAAGTGTAACTCCATAGAAAATTTGCCTAGGTTAAGATTAACGCCCTATACTTTGCATATCATGCCATGGAAGACCAATTGAACCCTTGATTGGACTTAACACTAAGCCTTAGCCCTAGAACAAGATTTGGCCGAAACCTATAAGGGTAACAAGCCCATAGAAAATTCATATAAGTCACTATTTTCATCCATACTATATCATAGCAAGACATACTAAGCATGCTTGTAGAGTTAAAGATTAAATCTAACCCTATACTTGAAGGTAGCCGAAACCCTAAGGGGTTCTTAGGGTGCTTCCAAACCTCCACAATCATACTTTTAGGTTTAACCTATCATGAGAAATCATTTGAAAACATAAAGGAAGTCTTTAACATGATTTCTAGCCCTAAACAAGGCTTGGCCGAACCCTAATCATGGATTTTTCAACATATCATGCCAATAGAAACTTTGATCATGACAAAAACTTGAAAAACTATCATACCATAGGTGAGAGGGTTTTACCTTGGGTTACCTTTGGTTTTTAGACCTTAAAGGAGAAGGAACTTGTAAATCCCTTTGACACTTGAACTCTCCTTGCCCTTGTAGCCTTGGAAGAGACCCTAGATCTTCAAAATGGAGGCTTATGTGAACTTTTCTCAAGGGAGAAGGGAGCTTGGAGGTTTCGGCTAGGAGGGGAGGAAGAAGAAGAAAAAACAAATGACTTGATGGAATGAGAGAAATGAAAGGTAACTTCCCTCTTATGCCTTGAATCCCCATTAAAGGGGGTAAGTGAAGAGTCATGGTGTCTCTTTCCTTGGTGACTCTTCATTTTCCTAAGCCTTAACTAATATCCACTTCATTCCCTCATAGCACTCCCTTGCTAGGTGAATTGGTTAGTGCATGCATGATTGTACAAGAGGTCCAAGGTTCAATCCTTGGTGCATGCACTAATTTTTCTATTTTATTTTTATTTTATTTTCTATTATTTCGAAAATTCCTTAAAAATTTCCCCATAATTATGTTAATATTTCTCATTAAAATCCCCTTTATATTTCTATTAACTTTTACCTAAAATTTACCCATAATCATGGTACTAGAAAGCCTATATAAGGCCCCTTAGTACTTAGTTTCTCAATTTAAATGAGAAAATCATGGATTTCTTAGGCTAAGGTTCGTACTAATATTTCTAGATCCTTTGGAAAATTATCTAGACATGCTTAATATTTTAAAGAAAATATTAAGAAAATTTTCCGGGTCGTTACAGAAACCACGTGGATCCTTGGATTAGTCACCCGTTCGGGTGGATACCAAGTAAAAGAACTGTGAGTTAGCATTGGATCTTACATTTTCATTATATTTTGTATTGTGCTAACCCTATTGTAGAGAAAAAATGAGACGTGCTATTCACCCCCTCTAGCCGAGCCATCGATCCTATCAAGTGGTATCAAAGTGCAAGGACGCCTTCAATGGACTAACCGCCAAGAAGAGCAATCATTGAAATGGCCGGTTCGCACATTCAACCGCCAATATTCAAGGCAGAGTTTTCATGGTGGAAGAAGAGAATGGAGGTATTTTTCAATACCGATTTCGATATTATGCTAATCATGGAAAACAGTTTTGAGATACCTAGGGATCAAGAAAACAAGCTTCTTGAGAATGTAAGGTGGAGCAAGAAGCAAAAAGATGATCACTTGCCAAATTCAAAAGCCTTCCATTATCTATTTAGTGTGCTTCCTCAACAAGAAGTGACAAAGATTGGAAAGTACTCAAGTGCCAAGGATTTATGGGACAAGTTAGTGGAACTTCATGAAGGCACCTCGGAGGCGAAAATGGCGAAAAGAGATCTTCTTCGGTCCCAACTCAATAATATCAAGCTTGACAAAGGGAAGAAGGTAACAAGCTTACCTGCTAGATTTAAAGAAATTCTTGTTGGGCTAACAAGTGTAGGGGAACAATTATCCAACCGAGACATTGTGATGAAAGCCCTCAATGCCTTCCCAAGAGCGTCAACTTGGAGCTCAATGGTGGACTCGTACTACATTTCCAAGGATCTAGAGAAAACGTCTCTAGAGGAATTTTTCTCAACCATGGAGCTTCATGAGACACGAGTTGGAGGAACAATCGAAGAGTCATACTACAAGCCAAAGAGTATAGCCCTTGTGGCAAACAAGGGAAAAGGTAAGAAGAAGGAGGTCTCATCATCCGATTCGGAGAAATCGAGTGCTTCCATGGGGAGTGATGCGGAAGCATACATGGTAAGAAAGGTAAGAAAAGCATTTAAACAATTTTCTACTAATAAGTCTCATGGTAGGAAAGAATCAAGGAGCAAACATAAATCAAGAAAGATCATTTGCTACAATTGCCAAGGAGAAGGACACATGAGAGATGAGTGTCCTCTCTTGAAAAAGGAGGAAAAGAAGAAAGAAGGAAAGAAGAAATCAAAAGAAAAGGAGAAGAAGGTGCAAAACTTGAAGGTGACATGAGAAGATTCATCTTCATCGGCGGAGGAGGAACATTTTGCTTCCCATTTTGCACTAATGGGAATCGATGACATTGTCTCCACGGCGTCCGAGTTTGAAGAGGAGAAAAGCTCAAGTGAGGATGAAGGGAGCTCAAGTGAAGGGGGAGGCTCCACCTCGGAATCGGACTTCTCGGTAAGTGAGGTACACAACTTACCCACTTATATTCTTGTAAAAATTATTTCTAGTACTAGTGATGACTTAATTGATGCTAAAAAGAAGATTAAATGCTTAAAAAGAGAAAATTGCATGTTAAAGGATAAATTAGAATCAATGGAAATTAAGGATATTGAGCATGCTTCTTCTTCTATCTCAAATGACCCATGTTTAGAAGAAGAAAATAAAGATTTAAGGGAAAAGGTAGATAGCCTTACCCAAGCACTTAGGAAGTTTGAAGTTGGCTCAAAAACATTAGATATGATCATCAGGAGCCAAAGAGCAAGCTTTAGGAAAGAGGGATTACGGTTTGGGAAGTCTAACAATGGGAAAACCTATCATTGCCTAATTGCTAGAGAACAATCAAAGACCAAGACCCTAAGTAAGAAATGGATCCCTAAGGAGTACTTGATTAACCCAATTAGGAAACATTACTATTGGGTACCAAAGTCAATCCTCAAGAGTTAGAGGATTTGGGATAAGTCAACCATGGTATTAGAATTTCAAATTTTTAGAATTTGGTTGACTTGAGACATTGAGAGGGAGTGTGTAGCCCATAGTAGAAATTTATGATGAATTGGGCTAAAATAAGGCTTACCTTGAAAACATCTCATATTACTAAGTTTATGATTGTGTTCTTACATATGGGATGTTAGGATGATACAATTGGTTCACTTGTGCTTGTGACATAGTGTTGAATCATTAGAAGTATCAAATTATGAAAAATAAATCAACCATGGGAAAAGCAAGTGTCTAATTAATGGGCATGTTGCCTAAAGATAATAGTTGGACATGTTAAACATTTGAAAACCATTTTATGTCTTATATGTTTTGCCATAAGCTTAGAAGATATATGATTGCAAAATTAGGTTGAGTTTTTGATACAAACTTAGTGTTTTTCAAGAATTTTGGACTTTGGTCAAAAGTCAAGCATGTTTGAAATTTTTAATGAAATGATATTTTTTCCCTGATAAGGTATCTTACATGAAACATGTTTGTAAAGTTTTACATTTTTTGGAATTTTTTGGATGTTTTTGAAATTCAACTCAGAGACTGAAATATCAGACTGGGCAGTCGACTGGCACGCCTGTTTTCAGATTCTGAATTTTTTTTAGAAATGAGTTATTCCCTCATTTGATGTCATAGGTTAGTATTACTATAGGCAATCATTTTTGATGGTGTCAAAGGGGGAGAATGGGTAGTTTAAGTTCGATTTTAGCAAAAATCTTGACTTAATATTGGATTATGATGAAAAATTAAAAATGACATAGATTAAGGGGGAGGTTACCATTTTGCTATGTCTTATATTTTCAATTGCCATTGTTATTTACTTTGTTGACTGGTATTTTATCCCTAAACTTAAACATATTGTCACACATCAAAAGGGGGAGATTGTTGAGGCAATCGACCCAAGAATGATCGGGAAGATCATGGGTTGGATGTGCGTATGCCAATAAGTTTAAGGTTAGGGTGTTGGTTGTATTTGATATGTGTGATTAAGTTTGCAGGACTTGGAGAATCACACATTGAGAACATATCCGAGGGACGAGAGCCGAGGGAGGAGAGCTCCAAGGGCAAGCTGGGAAGTGGACTTCAAGGGCACACGTGAAGGGTGGCATGGAGGCAAGCCAAGGAAGGCTTGTGTGCGCATCCGAGGGACGATAGCCAGAGGAAGAAGACTTCAAGGGGCAAGCCAAGGGAGCACACCTGAAGGCATACGTGAAGGAGAGTGTTTGGAGTGATTGTAACTGAGTTGAGAGGCTGGGCAGTCGACTGGCCAGAGGGCAGTCGACTGCAAAAACTCACAGAAGGTTTTCAGCCTTCGACCAGTCGACTGCCCCAGGAGCAGTCGACTGGTAACCCCGAAAAACTAGCCGTTGGCTAGCATTTAAAGCTAGACCAGTCGACTGCCAAATGGGCAGTCGACTGGTGCGGGTTGGACAGCTTGCGAAGCTATTCTTTACTCTTATTTAAAGGGGACTTTTGGGCACGAGGAAGGTACGGTTTTTCACTATACCAAAGTGCTGCTAGTGCCCATATTGCTTAGTTCTTCCTCTAGTTCTCTATTACATCATGTAAAGAGGAAGAAGTCAAGTTTGTAAAGGTTTCTCAACCTTTGAAGGAGGATTTCATAGTGGAGAGTGTGCAACCGCGTGGATCCTTGGATTAGTCACCCGTTTGGGTGGATACCAAGTAAAAGAACTATGAGTTAGCATTGGATCTTACATTTTCATTATATTTTGTATTATGCTAACCCTATTGTAGAGGAAAAATAACGAGACGTGCTATTCACCCCCCCCTCTAGCTAAGCCATCGATCCTAACAGAAAAAAGGTGAAGGCTTGGAAGGACTTGGTGACTCCGGTTCTTGGTAGATCGTCGCCCACACGACGTCCAAGAGGGGAGGGTCATATGATAGAAGATCGCGAGGTAACGGGAAGGTATAAACTCTTCCTTGGCTCTTTGATTCTATCTTTGCATGTGTGTTTTTAATTAATTATTATGGTTTTAATTATTTGTTAATTAATGTTGATAATTAATTATGTCATGGACCCCGATAATAAACACAAAAATTGGCGATCCGCTCGTCATCTTTTCCGCGACCAATTGGTTAGGCGAGTTACAAGGCTTAACTATCAAGTTTGGCTAAGTTGTAACTCGAACCAATTAGTACGATGACGAAACGGTCGTTTGGGAGATATGTCTCCATTCGGATTAAATTTTTAATCCGTAGACTTGGAGAGGCCTCTCATGGATGACCAGGTATTCGCTTAGGAAACCCACCAAGCTATCCACTATCACTTCATTGAACTAGAACTTATCAAGGCATTCCTTGTGGCATTCCAAGACTTATCAACCTACATCCTATGGTTGCAGCATCTTCCTTTCTTCTATACATTAAGATTCATGCTTTTTAATCATTGGGTTGAGGTGTTTTCATCTTATCGATTTAGATTTTTTTCTTCTACTTTCTTCAATTTGTTGTGGGTGTTGGTGTCGGAAGCATCAGATCGAACCTTGTTTTCATAAGTGGCAAAGGGTTCAAGTTAAGCTGGTATTGTCTACTAATGGATTTGTGGAGATTGCAGGAATGTCCTAAGTAAGCTATGCAAGAAGTCTTGACCTGTAGGTTTGAGCACGAAGTCCTAGTCGGGGATCGGGAAACAAAGACTTGGCGAGTGAAGTCGAGCACGAAGACTTGGTCCGGGAGACCGAGCAGAAGACTTTGCCTAGTGGGGATCACGGACAGGATTCAAAACGAGTCGAGGTCGAACGTCATCGAGTTTCGGGTTCTCGGAGACCGAGCAAAAGTCCAATCGAAGGTTCCGGTAGCAACAGGTAAACTCTCTTGAGAGGAGTAGGTGAGGACACGTTCCTCGGTGAGGGAACAGTAGGCATCAGTCCGACCTAGAGTTTCAATTGAAACTTGAAAGTCAGGACCAAGACAACATTGGATGTGATTCATACATGTGCTTCGTTTATATATTATTTGATGTATGGAACTAACCCATGTTGTAGCTGAAAAAGTTGAAGCAGCTTGATTGGGGCACCTGAATGGGACTCAGACGCCTAAAAGTTGGTAGATGGAGGCTGAGCTGGCATAACGGTCAGACTGACGTGGTGAGTGTTGAGTGGAGGATCCACGTTAGCACTCAGGTACCTGAAAGGGACTCAGGTGATTGACCAGGATAGAGTTTGACTGTGCAGCAGATAAAGTTTCCGCCCGATTCACTGCGACTAGGGCGCCTAAATGGCCTTTCAGGCGCTTGAGTAAGTAGTATAAAAAGGGGTCGAGTGTAGTAGTCCAGGAAATCAATTCAATCAATGTGATTACTTTCTTCTTCTGTGTACTGCGCGACCGAAGTTCAGACAACGTCGAAACATCGTCTGACTCTCCGAACGAAGACCTGTTCTCACACTTCAAGAGTCGATATTGTTGTTAATTTCTTATTGCACACGTTAATTTGTAACTTGTAAACATCTTTGTGATTTTTAGTGATGCCCAAAGTAAACGATCAAGGATCGTGGGCCTTGCAGTAGGAGCCGGTCAAGACTCCGAAGCAAGTAAAACCAACTCGAGTTAGCGATCTTGATTTGTTGTTTATTTCCGCTACTCTATCACTCTAACTCCTACGCTTATTCTCAAAGCTTCCGCTGTGTACTTTATCGCTTAGTAATTTAAGTGTTTAATCTGAAATTTTGTTAAGCAATATTCACGCCCCCTCTATCGCTTAATCTCGATCCTACAATTAGTATCAGATCGGGGGCTGCTCAATTCTGGTGAAACCACTACTTGAGTACTTTTTGGATTTTTCGTAGTTTTTTTGGGTAATTTTGCTTACTTTTCGAAGCTCTCTTTAGTTGCATTTTTTATCCCACACTGCTAATCCAAGACAAAAGTCTTGGTACATTTTGTTGTTTTTATTATTGCAAGCTCGAAATTCTCTCCACTTTCATTATGGCGCTGCAAGAGGGCTACAGTACTGCTGCCCCCCTCTTCTCTGGAGAAGACTTCGGTTATTGGAAGAACCGGATGGAAGTCCACCTGAAACTCAGGTGGACATGTAGATAATAATCCAAACCAGATTCAATCTTCCAAGTGATGAGCAAGGGGTGGTACTGAGCTATAACAAATTGGACGACACCGCCAAAAAGAGGATCGAAGCTGATGCAAAGGTGACATAGACCCTTCAATGCAGACTCACAAAGGAGGAATTTAACCGCGTCGGTCCCTTTAATAGCGCCAAAGAACTCTGGAATAAACTCATAGAACTCTACGAAGGAACCTCTGATACTAAAGTGAGCCGTTGCGACCTCTTATTAAATAAACTTTATAATCTAAAAATGCAAGATGGAGAAGCGGCTTTCCAACTACACGCCTGGATTTAGGAAATTATGAACAGACTCCACATCATCAGGCACACAATTGAGAATAAGGATATGATCAGGTATACATTAAATTCATTCCCTAGAAACTCACTGTGGGCATCTATGGTTGATGCCTACGAAGTTTCTAAGGACCTTTCTAAAATAAAATTAGATGAGTTATTTTCTGAATTTGAGTTACATGAGCAGATTAACGGTTTGCTTATAGAGAAAGGTGTGACTTTAATTTGCAGGAAAAATCAAGAAGAAGACACCAGAACTAGAGCTGGATTCTGACTCGAAATCCGAAGAGGAAGAGTTGGCGGAGCTTGTGAACGTCGTCCGAAAACTGTTCAGAGCTCTGAAGGCCCAAAAGAAGAAGAAAACGGGACAACCAAAGGATGATTCGGCCGAACTAAAGAACAAGCGGAACTCACCTATTATGGGTATGCAAAGAAGGGGCATTTCAAGTCTGAGTGCCCAAACGTGAAGGATACAAAGAAGCAACGGAGGAGAAACGCGTTGCAGGCTACCTGGGATGAGTCATCTTCGGAATCAGACGAGGATGAACCAACGCACTCCAACCTCCTCTCCTTAATGACTAAAGATGAGATCGACATCGACTCTGAATCGGACGAAGAAATAGAGCACGGAACCATCTAACTGTCAGAAATGGGTCGACTTAAGGTAACGAATTTTTCTGAACCGGATCTTTACGAGTTAATTTCCTACTTATCTCACAAACTGGCTAGGTCCAATGACCAGGTCAAGTCTCTCTAAGAGGAGGGGAAACTCCTTAAGGAAGAGATCAGCTCGAGTCCTTTGACTGAGCAAGTTCATGAAGAAACCTCTACTCAAGTCCAAAGACTTGAGGAAGATAATTTCGCCCTGAAACCTCATGTCAAAGAACTCAGAGCAAATTTGGAACAATTTACCCTGGGTTCCAAGAATCTTGATATGATTCTTAGAAAATAGAAATCTATTCTAAATCGATCTGGAATTGGATTTAAAACCAACTTGCGAGTTAGGGCTTATTACTCAGTAATTAACCGCCCTAGCACCCAAGTTTAAGCATAGGTGTCACACCCCAGAGGCCCGTGCTTGCTCGAAAATCGGGCAGCACCTCTCCTGTACGGTGGACAATCTGAAACATTTATACATATACATACCTCAACCATAACAATATATAAAGCTCAGCCACACTCAGTTGGTATTCACACCATCATAATCACGCAGTTAAATAATATAACTGACAAATAATAAACATAATAAAATAAATCTCCATAGCTAAGTGCAGCAAACCAAAATCCAATGGAAATAAATATATATACATCCAAAGGAAAAACATATACCATCCGAAATGATAATAAAATAAAAACTGATACTATTACTATAAAACTACTACAAGTGTACAAAAAATAATAAAAATAATACTCAAACTGGGGGACTGACAGCTGGATCCTCTCCTGGTGGCACGAGACACAACTATCGACTACCTGAAATAAAAAGAAGAATGAGGGATGGTGCGTTTCAGGTGAAACTTTGCGGGTATAAGAACAGATAAATGCATGATATATAAAAGCATAAAACAAGCATAAAGAAAACAAAGGGTATATAGTCTCTGGAATAAAGAATATAAACAAATTGCATCTATACAAAATAAAACATACCTATAAACCATGTAACAAGTAGGGGCAAAATAAAAAATCCCGCCTAACACCACCACAAACAGCTAATACTACCGAACATATTTAGATCATATAATAAAATGCAAATCATAACCATATGTGCATGTCAATCAAATGCAACAATCATAGCTCAAACAAGTGCAGCAATGACAAGCAAATACACAATGCATAATATGTGCATGATGTCATGACCTGTACTGTACACATACCAACCACAGCTACATTGGGTAGATTGAGTAGACAAATACAAGTGCCAAGCACCCGGGGCTATACAAATACACCACAACAGTTGTGACCCTGATATGAAAAATCCTAAAACACCTATGGGGACTCTAAACACCTGGGGAGTATCAACTATTTGCACACAACTCCAACTGAACGTGGCACACCAAGAAAATATACCCGACGACTCGTCTCATCCATAAGGGAGCCAGTGGTCGTCGACCTGAATGCTACGATGTATGCCACTAATATACACAACCTCAAACAGATCCAAAATATGCAATCAATATGATACAAAACACAAATAATACCCAAGTAAATAAACATACTTTAATCTACTAGGTAGGGTTCATCTAATTCCAACCAAACCCTAGATAGGTCAAATGATAGTTTTACATTACATGCGTACAAGCGGTACTCCTTAGATCAGAAGCCATGAAATGAGACTGTATAACTGAACAATTTAAATAATTACTCAAAGGTCAAGTAAGAATAAGTATCAAGCAGGAAAAATAAAGCAAATAGATTTAAGGTCAAGCAACCTATTCAGAAAATAAAACAATCATGCATTTAAGGTAAACAAATCTATAGGAATCAAGTAAGAAGTACTCGCCTTATATATCAGTCGTATCCAAGTGTCTTCATGTCCGAGAATCTTCATCAAATTTGGAATTAAAATCCTGTAACATAAAATACAAAACATAGCTAAAATCTATCATAAACCAAATAGTTACACCTAATCCTTTTGATCAACCTATTATCCAACTTAGTATTCAATTGATTACTTACCCAAACTAGTAGTCAATTAACTAATAAATTTTAGTTACATTAATATAACCCCACATCCTATAATTAATCACCTAATCAACTATGAAGCCACTTATACACATCTCTTCAATTAATTTATAATTCACTTATATATGTTTAATCATTCATTATATTGATTAGAAAACCACGTTTAATTACATATAACGATCCAACAATCCCTTCGTAGTTACTCTTATGAGTTATTCCAACACAATTGATTAAATCCTTCAATTAACCTTCTTCATGTTAATTTCCTTAAAGTGTTAACCTAACAATCGGATTCAATCAACCTTAATTTACACCCAACTTCTATCTAATCGAAATATCACGATACATCATATATTCACTCTACTGTTTGAAGGTAGCAAGATTTAATCGTCCACTAGTTTAATTGAACAAATCACCCATAAATCAAAATTTCAACATCAATTTGCTGCCCCTTTGCACTAGAGTGAACCCACAACTCAAGACAACAATTAAATCGTCCACACTAAGAGATTTACCCATGGAAGAAACTAACACAAAATTAAAAGCATCATGAAACAAAATCAAAACACAGATTTCTACTATCCAATTCAAAGTTAACATCCTTGCCTTAAATGATCACCGATCGCAGTCCCAGCTCTAAAACCAGCAAGAACTGAACCCACGCAAAGACTGTAGGGTTCGTCGGCTGTTGATCTCGGCAGAGGACTAGGTTGCCGGCCTTGGACTTGATCAGGGTTGAAAAAAAGACCAATGGCGTCGGCTTTGGTGCTCACGGTGGTCAAGATGGGAAGAGGATGACGCCGGTGGTAGGTGATCAGGGTGCGCTGTAACGACCCGGAAAATTTTCTCAATATTTTCTTTAAAAATATTGACCATGCCTAGATAGATTCTCGAGGAACATAGGGACACTAGTATAAACCTTAGCATGATTATCCATGATTTTCGATATAGAATAAGAAGCTAAGTGCTAATGGGCCTTACATGGGCTTTTCTATTACCATGGTTATTAGTAGATCTTAGTGGGTTTCAATTAGGAATATTAGCATGGCTATTGGTGGGCCTTAGGGGGACATTGCCGAAAATAAAATAAAGTAAAATAAAATAAAATAAAATAAAATAAAATAAGATAAAATAAAATAAAAATAAAAATAAAGTGCATGCACCAAGGATTGAACCTTGGACCTAGTGTAACACCATGCATGCACTAACCAATTCACCTAGCAAGGGAGTGCTAGTAGAGAATGAAGTGAATTTTGGTTAAGGCTTAAGGAAGTGAAGAGTCACCATGTGAGAAGACACCATGACCTTTCACTTGCCCCCTCCATTTAGTATAAGAGGGGTGGATGAGGGGAAAAAGACTTAAGTTATTTTCTTTTAGATCAAGACTTTTCCTCTTCCCTTCTTCCTTCTCCTTCCTTCTTCTAGCTGAAACCCACAAGGGTTTGTTTCCCTTAGAAAAGCTTCACAAAGGACTCCATCTTGAAGATCCAGGCTTTCTACAAGGCTACAAGGGCTAAGGAGAGGTCTAAGGTCAAGGAGTTTTCTTTTGGTTTCTCTATTCAAGGTGATAATCAAGATAAACCAAGGTAAGACCCCCTCACCTGTGGTATAATAGCTTTCAAGTTGTTTGTCATGATATAAGTTTTTGTTGGCACACCATGTTGAGAAATCTTTGGTTAGGGATTTTGAAAGCTTCGGCCAAGCATGTTTTGGGGCTAAAAATGATGTTAAAACTGTTGGTGCAGGAAGCACCATATCGAACCTGATTTTGATATTGGCAAAGGAATCAAAGTTAAGTTTATTTGTGATCTAACGATGTTACTCAAGTGTGCAGAGACAAAGTCCTAGCGAAGGAATGCTAGGCACCTGGCAAAGGACTGCCAGTATTCAAGCCCTAGCGAAGGACTGCTAGGCACCTGGCGAATGACTGCCAGTATCCAAGCCCTAGCGAAGGACTGCTAGGCAACTGGCGAAGGACTGCCAGTATCCAAGCCCTAGCGAAGGACTGCTAGGCAACTGGCGAAGGACTGCCAGTATCCAAGCCCTAGCGAAGGACTGCTAGGCGCCAGGCGAAGGACCCCTTGGGACTAAAGCCCTAGCGAAGGACTGCTAGGCAACTGGCGAAGGACTGCCAGTTTACAAGACCTGACAAAGGACCGTCAGGCAAAAGTCCAACTAGAGAAACAGTTGGCATCAGGTAAATTCTCCCGAGAGGAGTAGGTGAGGACGCGTTCCCCGTCGAGGGAATAGTAGGCGTCGGTTCGACCTAGGACTCCATTTTGGAGACCAAAGTCAGAACCAAGACAGCTAAGGCTGTATAAACAAATACTTTATTGCTTTATTGTGTTTTGGACTAACCCTGGATGCAGGACCAAAGGAAGGAGTGTCTGCATCTCAGATAGCCTTAAAGGAATGAGGTAGTAGCTGAGTAGGGCGCCCGGAGTGTCCCGGGCGCCCCCAAGGTGCATACAAAACAAGTAAAGAGAAAAAGGGTTTGAATAGCTGCTAGGCCGGGTGCCCCCGTGCTCCCGGGCGCCCGCGCTGCACCCGGGCGCCCCCAGCGTCCCGGGCGCCCCCATGCGCAACATCGAACCCGAACCCCTCGAAGCCAAGGAGATAGGACTTTGACCCGTTCAATGTGGGCACCCAGAGTGCTTCGGGCGCCCCGGTCAAAGCGGATCCAGAGGATAGATGCTGATCGAGAGCTCTGCGGATCAGAGGCCACGTGGGGGGCGCCCCCGACGTCCCGGGTGCCCCCAGGCCCTATATAAAGGGCCTTCGACCAAGGCTTCAAAAAAACTGTTCTCTCAACGCCCCAAAGATCTTCTACGCTCGTGCCTTGCTCCGGAAACACTCCAACTCGAGCCGACGACGTCCCGCTGCCCCGAAAGAGTCAATCCACTACGGACGTCGGTAACAAAGATCGAATTTTTTTTATTATTATTGTTAGTGCACTTACTTGTAATAAATTATTGTAAACTGATTTGCGCGTATATAGAATTGCCCAAAGTAAACGGTCAACGACCGTGGGCCTTAGAGTAGGAGTCGACACAGGCTCCGAACCAAGTAAATCGACTGTGTCTTTGTGCTGTGATTGTTTTATTTTATTTCCGCTGCGTACGTGCTCTTTACGAAAATCCGAACGATTTCCGATATTCACCCCCCCTCTATCGGTTTTCTCGATCCAACAAGTGGTATCAGAGCGGGGTAGTTCAAACTTGGTGCAACCACCAGTTTGAAAGTTTTTCAGATTTACAAAATTTTGAATCTTATTTCCTTTCTTTCTAGTTAATCAACACAACTCGATATTTTTTCCGCCTTTTATTTTAAAATAAAAAATATCTGTAGGTGGATTTAAAATATTTTTACGCCTTTTTCAATTTTGAATTCTCATTTTTTTCACTATAAGTCAAAATTGATAAAACGAACAATTTTTGAAAATTTGTCACAAATTTTTTTTTATTTTAATATTTTCCTCGAAATTCGTGCTACCTTAATTCGAGCAAATTTTTTTTAACATTAAATTTTTAATTTTTCATCATTAATCAGAATTGACAAAATTAATATTTTCAAAAATTTATCTCAAATTGTTTTTATTATTTTAGTATAATTCTGTCTCGAAATTCGTGCAATATTTATTTTGAGCTATTTCTTCCCTTCTCCCGCACTACTAATCCAAGACCAAGTCTTGGTACAATTTTTTTTGTTATTTTGTTTGTGTGCAAGATTTATATTAAATGGCCAACCAAGAGTGGAACAGTGCACGTCCACCACTATTCTCCGGCGAGAACTTCACGTTTTGGAGATGTCAAATGGAGTCCCTTCTGAAGGCCCACATGGAGTTATGGCAGATCATCCAAACGGGATTCTCGTTTCCTGTAGAAGATGAGTCATCCATCGAGTGGGATAAATTGGATGAACACACCCTCAACCAAATTGAGACCGATGCAAGAGCAACTGCAACCTGCAATGTGACCTAACCAAGGAGCAACTCGAGCTAGTAGGTCCATGCTGATGTGCTAGAGAAATCTGGGAAAAATTGATTAATCTTCATCAAGAGATCTCAAATGAAGAAGAAGATCAGGTAAATTATCTTGCCCTTTCAGTCCAAACACAAACAGCCGAGTCAGAGTCTGAACCCGAATCCAAAATCGAACTAGAATTAGACGACGAATTGACTGAGACGGTAACCAATTTCGACCTCTTTTCAAAATTAGAATTAAATAATCAAACAGATACTATAATGGTCGAGGAAGGTGTAAATTTTATTGCAGGGAAAACTCCTAAAGAACCACCACAGAAGGAGCTTCAACCAGTACCCGAGTCCAACTCAAACACAGAATCAGAATATGAGCCTAGATCCGAGGCGGCAAGAATCAAGGGGGAGATTCCCAATAAAGAACCAAAAGGTAAAAGTGTAAATTCAAATTTTAATCATGTAATCTGTTACACATGCAGGGAGAGAGGGCACTACCAAAATCAGTGCCCTACTCGTAAGACTTCGTCTACACCACCAGCGACAAAGGAATCAGTTCCAAAAGCACGAAAGAACAAAAGTCGCATTCAATGCTTCAAGTGCCAGGAGCTCGGGCATTACAAAAGTGAATGCACAGATAAAAGAGCTACCAAGAATGTCGAACAAACAATCAACAAAGGTAAATTTACAGTATTTGAAAATCCGTTATTTACCTTGAATAATGTGATTGATTCATGTAACTTAATTAAAACAAATTTCAGAAAATTGAAACAAGAAAATGAAACCCTAAAACATAAGGCCAATAAGTTAGAAAATTTAATTCATAATCTTGCTGATTTCGAAAATCCGGAGTATTACTCCAATTGTGACCTTACTTAGACAATTGTTTGTTTTAATTATGTGTTTTATTTTTTTTTGCTTAGAATTAGGATTGGGACTAAATCAGTTAATTGAAAATTGAACAACATAGTATTGGGTGGAGGTGAGATGATAGTACGTTAGGGAAGCCAATTTGGCGGAACTAGCCGAAGCTACCGATCCAAGACCCAAACTAGTTAGACCAGAAATTTTTCAAAGAATAATTTTAAAAATGAAATTTCATTAAAAGGCTTTGTCAAGGAAAGGGTGGATGATCCCATAAGGCTACGGCCAAAGAAGGCCTAGTGCCTCGCCAAGACCTGGAAGCCAATTTTTGAAATTCAAATTCAAATTATTTCTTGTTAAATTCGAATCTAACACAAATTTTCAGTTAATTTTAGATTCAAATATCTCTTTTCAAAATAAATTTAAATTGTGTTTAAAAAATTAATTTAACTTTTTAAAATTATTCATGGTCTTTTCAAAATAAATCTTCTACTAAAACCTATCTCACAAAAACCCTTAAGGTTAACATGCTTGATCATGTAGAACTGGGTGAGACATCTAGGACCTAAATGCATAACTCACTACCCTTTCAAATAAAATATACTTTCAAAAGTTATTCAAAATTGTCTCTATTTGTCAAATTAATTCAGTTTACTGTGCCTACTTTTTCGTCCCTTTATTATTGAATTTCATGATAGACTCATTTTTAGAATCTAAGTTTTTTTTGTCAATCAAACATAGTCAACTGGTTAAAACTTGGGCAACACAGTCAACCTTAGTCAACATAGTCAAACCTGGTCAACACTGAAATCCCTTAAGGAATTTAGATAAAAGTTAGACTGTGTCGGATACAGGGGGAGTTTTCTTTTAATATTTTTCAAAAAAAAAAATAGATTTCTTTCAAAAACCTTATGCTCTAAAATTTAGTAACATCTCAAAATAAGGTTTTCAAAAATTTGATTCAAAAACCTCGTATATTACTCTTTAAATAATTATCATCATGATTTTCGAAAACTGTGCTATCATTTCAAGTCGTGTTTTCAAAAATTATCTTCTTAAAAATTATCATACTTTAAAAGTTATTCTTTTGATTTTTGTAAACCCTAAAGACATAGAGGAAGGTCCACTACTTCATGATTTACAAGGACTCCAAGGAAGTGTCAAATTTAGGGGGAGTCTAAATCGAAAGAAATTAATTCTAACTATTTGTTTAAATTATTAGATAATTCTTATAATTTGAGTCAGACCTTATGACTCAGAGGAAGATCGCTTGTAGTCAACAAGCTTCCTAGGACTGGGTCAAGCTCAGGGGGAGATTAAATTAAAAGAATTATTAAACTGACAAATAATTTTTCAAAGTATATGTTTTCATGCACTGCACTTTTTAAATCCTGTTGAAAACATAAATAAATATTCTTTCAAAATAAAAGTACTTATAATTTTGCTTATATTCTTTTTGCTTATATATACTATCATTTTCAAAATTTTGCTTGAATTTAGAATACTTTTGAAAATAATATTAAAACTTTTCAAAAGCACTTATATTTTTCAAAAATGCATAATATTTTTCAAAAGTGCTTATATTTTTCAAAAATACATAATATTTTTCAAAAGTACTTATATTTTTCAAAATATGCAGAACATCTTTCAAAAGTACTACTAATTTTAAAAAGTACTATTACTTTCCAAGGTACTAATGTTTACAAAGTACGAATATTTTTTTTCGATTTCAAAAGTGGAATTTAAACCTTTTTTGCTATGCTTTCAAGAATTATACTAAGTGTTTTTTTTTTAAAACTCATAGGCTCTGATACACAAACTTTCTCTTAAAACTTATTTTAAAATATATTTCTTTATTGATATATATATAGCCAAGGGGGAGAGCAAGAAATAGAGAAAGGAATTTTTTTTCTCCTTTTCAAAAAGAAAAATTCTAAGAGTGTTAAATTTTTTAAGTACATGTTTTTCCTAAGTAAAATTTTTCTTAGTAAACAAAAGTTGTCTGAGCAAAAACTTTTAAATATTGGCAAATGTTCCTAAGTAAAGTTTTTTGGTGAAAAACTTGTCTAGAAAATTCTTAATGATTTTGTTGTTTTTACAAAGTATTTCCAAGTATATTCTTCTAAGTGTGCAAATTCTTTTAAATCAAAATTTTCCCAATTCTCAAAGTTGAAATTTTTTAGGGAAATTTGGATTCAAAATTTTGCCTAAGTAATTTTTTTTAAGCTTTTCACAAAATTTAGGCTTGCTTTTACTCTTTTTTTTTAAACACCTTGTCAAAAACTTATTTTTGGTAAAACTCAAACCTCCCTATTAGATACCTTGTTCACCCATGTTTATTTTTGATATATGTCAAAGGGGGAGGAAAGGTCAAAGTTAAGTATTTTATAACACAAGTACTCAGGGTTTTAGGGGGAGTATGAGAATTAAAGGTTTTTTTTTCAAATCTTAGTTAAGTATTTTATAACACAAGTACTCAGGGTTTTAGGAGGTTTTTTAAATCTTACCTTGTGTTAGTAAATGTTATAAAGTTTTTATTGCTATACTTCATTTTTACATTATGTTCTTAACAGTTTTCTACTTAACTTTGAATTGTGTTGCCATAATCAAAAAGGGGGAGATTGTTGGTGCAGGAAGCACCATATCGAACCTGGTTTTGATATTGGCAAAAGAATCAAAGCTAAGTTTATTTGTGATCTAACGATGTTACTCAAGTGTGCAAAGACAAAGTCCTAGCGAAGGAATGCTAGGCACCTGGCAAAGGACTGCCAGTATTCAAGCCCTAGCGAAGGACTGCTAGGCACCTGGCGAAGGACTACCAGTATCCAAGCCCTAGCGAAGGACTGCTAGGCAATTGGCGAAGGACTGCCAGTATCCAAGCCCTAGCGAAGGACTGCTAGGCAACTGGCGAAGGACTGCTAGGCGCCAGGCGAAGGACAGCTTGGGACTAAAGCCCTAGCGAAGGACTGCTAGGCAACTGGTGAAGGACTGCCAGTTTACAAGACCTGACAAAGGACCGTCAGGCAAAAGTCCAACTAGAGGAACAGTTGGCATCAGGTAAATTCTCCCGAGAGGAGTAGGTGACGACGCGCTCCCCGTCGAGGGAACAGTAGGCGTCGGTTCGACCTACGACTCCATTTTGGAGACCAAAGTCAGAACCAAGACAGCTAAGGCTGTATAAACAAATACTTTATTGCTTTATTATGTTTTGGACTAACCCTGGATGCAGGACCAAAGGAAGGAGTGTCTGCAGCTCAGATAGCCTCAAAGGAATGAGGTAGTAGCTGAGTAGGGCACCCGGAGTGTCCCGGGCGCCCCCAAGGTGCATACAAAACAAGTAAAGAGAAAAAGGGTTCGAATAGCTGCTGGGCCGGGTGCCCGCGCTGCACCCAGGCGCCCCCAGCGTCCCGGGCGCCCCCATGCGCAACATCGAACCCGAACCCCTCGAAGCCAAGGAGATAGGACTTTGACCCGGTCAATGCGGGCGCCCCGGTCAAAGCGGATCCAGAGGATAGACGCTGACCGAGAGCTCTGCGGATCAGAGGCCACGTGGGGGACGCCCCCGACATCCCGGGCGCCCCCAGGCCCTATATAAAGGGCCTTCGACCAAGGCTTCAAAAAAATTGTTCTCTCAACGCCCCAAAGATCTTCTACGCTCGTGCCTTGCTCCGGAAACACTCCAACTCGAGCCGACGATGTCCCGCTGCCCCGAAAGAGTCAATCCACTCCGGACGTCGGTAACGAAGATCGAATTTTTTTATTATTATTGTTAGTGCACTTACTTGTAATAAATTATTGTAAACTGATTTGCGCGTATATAGAATTGCCCAAAGTAAACGGTCAACGACCATGGGCCTTGGAGTAGGAGTCGACACAGGCTCCGAACCAAGTAAATCGACTGTGTCTTTGTGCTGTGATTGTTTTATTTTATTTCCGCTGCGTACGTGCTCTTTACGAAAATCCGAATGATTTCCGATATTCACCCCCCCTCTATCGGTTTTCTCGATCCAACAAAAACCCCCTCTTATGTTTCCTAATATTTACTCATGATAAGTTAAGCATAAAAGTATGATTTGGGGAATTTTGTAGCACCCTAAAACTCCTTTAGGGTTTCGGCCACCACCCATGTCCCATGGTTAGGTATAAATTCAAACCTCCAAGCATGTTACCAAGAACCCTATGACATAATGAATGTTAATTGTATAGTTTATGGATTTTTCATGGACTTATTTCCCCTTATAGGGTTTCGGCCAATGCATGAATTAGGGTAGGACTAAGGGTTAGATCCAATCAAGGGTTCAAATGGCTTCTCATGGTATTGTATGTATTGAATTGGACATTTATGGTGAATCATGTGAATAACTCCATATGCTTGTGGCCTCTAGGGTTTCGGCCAAGGTCAAGTGTAGGGCTAATAAAATTAGGGTTAGCTCCAACTATGGGTTCTAATGGATCCCTATGGCTTTGTATGTAATGTATAGGTTTTCTTTTACTCATGGAACCCTTCATGTTGATTGAATGATAGAGTCTCCTCTTAATGATCTTTCGGCCAAGTCAAGGAACTAGGGTTTGGGGTTGGGTTAAGGTCTCAAGGATACTTGTTTATAGTTTATCATGATGTATGTATATGTTAAGTATGTTGCAAGAATTTTTTTATGCTACCTACTACCCTAGCTTTATGTGTTATATGCTATGACTTTGTATGTCTAGGTTATGTGCTATGTTTATTCATGAATGTTTTAACCATATACCATGAACACATGTATTTGATGTAGACTTCATGTTATATAGAATAATGCATGTATGTTGTTAAATGCCTATAATAGATATATGTTTATGAAGGTCTATGCATGCTCTATGATGAATGCCATGAACCTAAGTAATGTAGAATGCCATGGGCCTAAGTAGTATGTATCCTGTTCATAAGAATTTCACCCATGCATACTCTGTGATGGATACTATGATTATGTATGTATGTCATGTTTATGAATGAAGAAGATGAATGAAGACAATGTTTATACCTTAAGTACGAATGATAAGTATGAATGATAAGTATGAATGATGAAGGCATGCATAATGATGTTATGTATTAAGTATGAATGAAGAAATGCCAAGTATGCTTTATGTCATGCTTCATGAAACAAGATTATGTTTATGTTTAAGATATGCTATGTATGTTCTATGAATGAGGAAGCATGCAAAGATATTTTACTTTATTATGAATGGGCTTGTACCGGACCGAAGTAAGGGTCCACGGGATGGGCACCTTAAGAACGCCTCGGTTCTGGACTACAGTAGCTGTCCACGGTTCTGGGACTACCGTAGCTGTCCAACAGGGATGGGCACCTTAAGAACGCCTCGATTTTTGTAACTACTGTAGTTGTTCCTACCCTAGTAGGTCGAGGCTAGCTACCTCGTATTTAATTAGGGATGCGCGCTTATGATGTATGTATGTGGTACAAGCCGGGGACCCCAATGATGTTATGATTATGTTTAAGTATTTAAAAGTATGAATTTCAATTAAGCATCCTTATGTATATGCATTTGACTCATGCATTCATTCATGTTATGCATTATGCCATGATAAGTATGTTTTATGCTGATGTTTTATGTTGAGAATATGCTTATGTCCATGTTAAGAAATATGCCATGATAAATATGTTTCATGCTCATGTTATGTTAAGAATTATGCCATGATAAGTATGTTTTATATTTATGTTTATGTTAAGAATCATGCTATGTTAGATGTTCATATGCTTATGATTTACGCTAAGACCATGCTTATGTTTTAGGTACAGAATTATGTTATGTCAAATGCTTTATATGTTTATGTTTAAGTGACACATGGTTTTAGTGAGTAGGAAAGGGTCTTACTAAGCCTATGTGTTTATAGTCTTATTTTTCTTATACTGCAGATCAAGCAAGAGGTTATTAAGTGGAGCAGCAGGAGGGGCAATAGTGTGTGTGTGTGGCAGTGACATGGCAGAAAGAAAAGTTTTAATATTATACTTGTCACATGTTCTATGTTTTTGCAAGTCTCATGCTATAATTAGGATGGTTCGTCAAGAAAATTTTACACTTGCTACTTATGTTGCCTAATGGATGACTTATGTGAATTTTATGTCATGATACTAAGTATGATGTTAATACGCTAAGATCCCATGTCACTAAGTTTAGGAAGGATAGTT
Source organism: Boesenbergia rotunda (assembly GCA_024364735.1). Classification (NCBI taxonomy): domain Eukaryota; kingdom Viridiplantae; phylum Streptophyta; class Magnoliopsida; order Zingiberales; family Zingiberaceae; genus Boesenbergia; species Boesenbergia rotunda. The sequence continues at coordinate 88,590 of JAGFNQ010005197.1, read as the reverse complement.
CAGACATGTATTCATGATTCAAGAGTTAGGTGCATGTGTGTATAAGTTTTAAATGTTTCCGCTGCATTACGATGTTCCCATGCTTATGTATGATAGCGTAACGTCGTCTCTCGCCACATCGTAAGGTGGGGGAGAAGACGGGCATTACAGGTTGGTATCAGAGCCGTTTGCCATCTCACTACACACACATCAAGCCTTCATCCTGATGCTTCCAAGTAAGTACCTCTATGCATACCTTATGTTCTTTTATGATTTTAGAATATGCGAATATGAATGATATCTTATGATAGAAAATACTTTTAGGATATGTAGAGACGAACGATACTTTACCTTATTTTTTTTATGAAACCAAATACTTTAGAATTGGATATGTGGGTAAGAATAACAATAACTTATATTAGTCATACTTGTCTCTCTATGAAGAAAAGCATGGCTAGAAGACAGAGTAACCGACTTAATGAGACAACTCCATCGCCTGATCTGATGCAATTAGTGACCCAACTTC